>APFE030125769.1:0-22214 GCA_000404065.3 Pinus taeda | reverse complement strand
GTTGTATTTTAGGACTTTTTACATGGTTTTCTAATTATGCTAATGACTGTGTTTGGTTTAGAATTTTGGTTCAAGGTGCTGCGTTTCCGCAGCTCATACAGGGTTTACACAGGGTTTTCTGAAGCTGATCCTAGTTTCCGAAGCCAACCTCGGATTCCGTAGCTGTTTTATTAAATGCTATGTTCCAGGTGTCCTTTGGGAAGAAGAGCCACATGGGCAAGTTCATGGAACCAAGGACATGGTGTGTGTCCCTCCAGATCATCCAAACTAGTCATCCAAGCCCGTGGTCAACGAGGAGGCAACTTCGGTCAAACAGAGGTCATTGGCGGTGGTACGGCTCTGCGTGTTCTATTTTAGAGCACGTGAAGAACAGGTGGCATCGTCCTCAGTTATGAAGGTAGTGGGAAACATAATCCAACAGCGGATTGAATACCCACAATGACCGTTGCCTAGATCCGAGGACGTAGCAGGACTACGTGTTTCTATTCAGCTGTTCGAATTACTTAGATTTCGTTAAGTTAGTTCGCCTTCTGCAATTATAAACAAAGCGTCTTTGAACGCTGGACAAGTTAGTTGTTAGATGCTATTTTTGTACTTTTGAACTCCCACTGTATCTTCCTATTTTATGCATAATACATGAGAAGACTGTTATTCCATTTACGCGTGTGATTGATCTTTGAAACGGCTGGAGTAGGAAGAGGGCCCCTATTTACTAAAGGCTTGTACAGTGTTTTTAATTTCTCGCATTTCGTTTTCTTATTTCATGTATATAATGCCTTTAATTGCTGCGTTTTAATAGCTGTACATACATTTCAATTTCTGCTTGTTTACATTTCTGTACTTCTTCATGACTGATCAGTGTGTTATGCGGGTTTCTTAGATGTGCCCGGGACGGTTTCATGCTTTTCTTTTGCACAACTAGTGACATGTGTGATCATCTTGTCTATGTTGCTGACCTTCTTTGTTTTGCAGCCTATATTTCATCATTATCATTTAGTCAATTTGCATATTTGCTTGTAGATATCAAGTTGTTTATCTATTGATGGTCTCTTCTTTATAACTTAATATCTTTATTGAGGACCAAAACATCACTTAATGCAGCTTGGTTTAGTTGTTCAGAAACTCACAATTGCTTGACTTGTTTTTAATTGTTTATCACATGATACATTCAGTTGAAAGGCAAGAGGTTAAGAAGAAGTTAAAGTATTTGTGACTAGTCTTTCCTTTAAGTAGATTTACTTTAGTTCACATTTCTTAGTTGTTATTTGTCATAGATTTCGTTTTCATTTCCTTGCAGCAACAGAGGCACCGGGCCAATGTCATTAGTCTTTTATTTGATGCCTTTACTTTCCTTTAAGCATTGATTTCATTTCAAGCTTCCTTGCAGAGTACTTTTAATTTGTAAAAAGCACATCACAATCTCACACACTTCACTCACTTTATTTTGAGTTTTAAAAAGCACATCACAATCTCACACACTTCACTCACTTTATTTCGTCACATCACATTAGGAGAGATATACTTGAAAACAAACCTAAAAAAGTTAAAAACGACAAAAGCTTAAGAAATAGTTGCCTAAGTACATACAGTACACCTCACTTCATCAGCTTACGAGCCCCGGGTTGACATTTAAAAGTTGCAATTTAGACATCATTAAATTGACCAAACAGAGTCTACACCAGTACAAGATTATAAACAGTTTTTCTTATTATTAAAAGAAGACAGAGATGACAGCAGCTGGTGGTTTTCACCCACATTGGGTTTCCACCTTAAATATTGGTATTCATGTGTGTTTCTTATGTGTGATGGTTTATTCTATTATTACTGCACATGGTTATTGTTTAATGTTTAATAAAGTACCGATGCACTGATTAAATATCAACATATGATGAATTAACTGAATCATAAGTTCACTAGATATACGCTAGTTTCCTTAAGAATAGTTGTGTGCACACGCGAGTTCCATTCATTAAAGTAGTGTATATAAATATGATTATGAAAATGAAAAATTTATTGATTTGTAAATATTGATTCACCCCTTCTCTCTCACCCCCCCCCCCCCCCCCCCCCCCCCCCTCCTCTCAGTATTATTTCCAACAATTTATAGTGATGATGTAAATACACAAGCTAGCTCAAATACCTCAAATACCTCAAATACCTAGAAAAAGAAAAATAATCCAAAAAGGGAGGATAATCAATATAAACACAAGCACGGGGTAAATCTACAAACAATATTGATGTTAGTTCTACCCATATTCCCCTTAAGAGTTCCTCTTCTACCCATAAGTTTCATGCGCATAATGCAAAAGGAGAGGATAATAAAGAATGTGTAAGAGATGGAGATTGTTGGGATCCTCCTCGTTCTCAGATGGAGAAAACACATATTATCGCACCTTTAGAAAAGAGAAGTACCGGTCCAACGAGTGCTTAAGGCTTTAATACCCTAGTAGAAAACATGGCATAAATGGAAGTTTATACTATTAATTAAATTCTCGCTTGGTAAAAAATACAAATGATGGAAAGCCAACAAATTGTAGAGGAGTTTTGTCATGAAGGACTAACTATTTTTTATGAAGAATCTGTTACATTGCACCATACCATGTAAAATAAATAGGTCATAAAAATATATATTAAAAAAGTTAATGTGAAGACCCCGATCGGGGTGGAGAAATACGGTCAGCTCAAGGCAGTGATGGGATATAGTACCGGCCAGCACAGGCCACACCTCAAGGCTATTATTATTAGGTTAGTTGCGACGGCATGCAAAGGAGATCGCATACCAAGACAAGGAGCAGATCAAATTATGGAAATGGCAGGAGAGAGGATTGGCGGTGATCATCTGCCGCAACAAGGGTCAGGTGGCGATATTCATTTAAGAACTGGAGCAGGTAGAACGACAGATAATTTGAATTCCAGGAAGGTGGCGAAGAGCAGAGTAGTTTAGCAGAGAGACTCAGGACACAGAATTAAATGTCGACAAAACGATATGGCAGAAGGAGGAAGGAGGGAAAGGCAAGTGAAGGAGGGAGAAAGGAGGAATACCTAGGGGGAGCAGGAGAAAATAGCGGAGGAAACTGAAAATTTCGGAGAAATGGAAATGGAGATAGGGAAGGAAAAATGTAGGGCGAGGGAGACCTTCAAAGTAGGGCAAAGCAGCAGAAGAAATAACAGGGGCAGACCATCAAAAAGAGGAAAAGGAAGAAGGCGTAGGGGATGAGGAAGATCATGGCAGGCAAACCAATGCGAGATGGGGACTCCGGCCTTGAACCAGCAGAAGAGGGGTCATCAATCCATAGAGAAGGTTGCGCACCAAGCGGAGAGAGCTTATGTCAAAGGGACCAACGGAGATATCAGGAGGATAATAGATGCGCTAGAAAACAGAGTTCTAGAAGAACCCTCTGATCCAGAAATGGAGGAGTGGAACACCCTGCTTCTGGACCTTGGGAATACGAGAGGGCGCCTAAATTTATATAAACATGCATTACACATGTATTGGGTGATGAAACATTTGTTAGCCAGAGCAATGGAGCAGGTCATTGTTGAGATGACAGAGATAGCCCAAGGTTTGCCGGATATGAAAAAGGAGATGACCAATCTGCAGCTCATGATATGGAAGCAGGACAACAAAATAGAGGAAATTCGTGGCATGCTAAAGGAATTAACCAAGGCGAAGAGTGAGGAGGAAATCAAGCAAGAAAGCATGGTAGACTGAATGTTTGCCCAGTTATTTTTTGAATTCTGTGATAAGCTTTAGTGAAACAGTCTGTATGGCAGGTTATGTTATGTGTCTGAGACTAGACATTAAGAGACAGAATGTAGATAGGGTACTGTTATGTTTTTTGATATATTGTTTCTCAAAGTTGACAAGTGAGCATTTTCAGACTATGTTTTTATGAGTGACCAACAGACCTGGTTTCCCTGCGAGGCAGTTGAGGTCACAGGCGATTGTATAGTTTTACTGTTGCTGTATATAATAGAAAAGGTAACACCGTAGCTTACCAAAAAAAAAAAAAAAAAATTAATGTGAAGAATAAGAAATTTACAAGAAAATGGAATTCAAAGATTCGGGTCAAAGAATTGAAAGCCTTTCGATTCTCAAATTCCACCAAGTTAGTGGTGATGCACTAGCTCACGTGATAATAGAGCAAGAATTAGAGATGCTAGGCTAAGGAAAATGATAAATGAACTTGATAATGCTTTAAATCCTACAACTTTGTTTGCAAATCCATTGTCTATTATCATCATAGACCAATTTTATCTAGGAACACCCAGATCATCTTCTAAATTTTAAAGGTTTCTAAGTTGTTCATTAGGATCAAAACATATATTGCTGAGAATATGAATAAATAACTTAACACAATTTTGGAAGAGTGGGAAGTTGTTGTTAATCCAAGTAGTTTGGTAAATAGGTTTTCCTCCTTTACTAAGAATCTTCAAAAATATTTCGAAAATGATGAATATTTTTATAAAAATACATTAAGTACATGTGTAGAAAGAGGAATAGAAATGGATGATTACACAAGAAAGCATTGGGATCTCCCCTCCAAGAGCAACATAAAGAAAAAAAATTCTTATTGTCTTGCAAAGATTGATATCCTTCGGCAACTAATAATTAGTGGTAACATCTTGGAAGGGAAAAGAAGTCATTTATTTATGAAAACCTCGGATGTAATGAATGAATTTGAAGGTCGACCACTAATAATGGATGCCACAATGTTAACCAAAGGCGAATTTGAATATGAATTAAATATTATCAATTTTTCATGGGGTAGTGAGTTTGACAACCTCACTAACTTCCCTAAAGAAGAAATTTGAAAATGGTTAGTTAAATTTGTGCATGATGATGAACATCATATCACTACCTTACAATAATTGCATTCCAAATGAAAAGTTATTGAACATTTATTTTCACTTAGAGTTAAATAAGACATAATTGTAGCATCGTTAAGAGTAGATTGAAAACCAGCTCAAAAGGTCATTGGATACAATAATTAATCTTTCCTAACTTCCAAGATGTAGGAAGTGGTTATGCTAGCTAGGTTCACGATCCTGGATACCTATTTGAAGAGTTCTCGAGAACAAGAAGAAGAGGAGTAATACATCCCTCATAGCCCACTTGCAATTTTTGTGAGTATATTTTTCAAAGCATTTCCATCTTTTGTTCTCCATCCATGATCATCTAATCTTATTACTTTATTTCTTCCTATAAGACCAGTCCCTAATTTTATTTTATTTTTTTTTTAGGTTGCCTCTGTTAATAAATATGGTCCATGGGAGCCCTATCCCAACCGAATAGGATGAGCACATTTTTCGTGCCATGTTGTTTTTCATACATTTTTTCGATCTTGAACAATTGACTTGTGTTATTCTTTAAAAGGGTTACATAGAGAGTTTTTCTAGAGCTCATAACTTTTGTGATATCTAACTTTTATCAAAGGATGAGATCTTGAGTATGTGCCTACTTTACATCCTTGTGGAATTAATTGCATTGAATCATTTGAAGTTCTTTGCAAATGACAACTATCATGCTTTCTGTTATCACCAAAATAGGACCCTGATAGGTTGCTTATCAAGTCAATCTCAGTGTAACTATTTCAAACCAATCTATTGGTGCGCCTGTCGGGATCCTGAAGATTACTCATTCCTGAAATCAAGAAGCTGAACTTCTGAAGGTAGCGGGAGCTTAGGAAGCCATTCGAGGCTGCATCTACCTTGGCGACTCCACACATCAAATAACAAATTGGAAGGTGACTCCATTGCTACAAGATCAGTAGCTTGATGAAGTTTCAGGATGAGTGCCATCGCAAGAATGAATGCCAGGTATGCCCCTATGAATCGGTCTCATATCCCTGGTTTTCCAAATCCTATCCCAAAGGTTGAATGGTTAGATGATCTTCCAATATTCAAAGATGAAAAGAAAGACAATGCTGCTCTTCATTTGCTTAGGTTCCATATGCATTTACACAGTCTTAAGGTTAAGTTCCCTGAATATTGTCTCATGAAGATGTTTATGACCACTTTAGAAGGAAAAGCATGGTCTTGGTATAAAGGCTTGGAAAATGGATCATTATATTCTCTTGCTAATTTCCATGATGTATTCTATGAGATGTATAAAGAGTGTTATCCCTCCGTATTGTTGGTCAAATATTGTTGTAAACATTTTGTGAGTTTTATTCAATATTTGGAGGATTGTTATGATGATGATAAATTCATGGATGAAGAAATTTTAGAGGCTCTTCATAACAATACATTTCAACACCAAGAAGAAAGGATAACATCCCATAAAATGCAACATGAAAATCAGCAGGGGTTTACTTATGATAACCATGTTACATCCTCTAAGATTAATGTAAAGATGCAGCAAACTTGCCAGTCTTTTGATCATAAAGAGTATGAAAATCATTGCAAACACCAAGAAGATATATTGGAAGATAGCTTTTATAACCCTCAAGCAGAGGAAAAGGTTGATTTTTTATGTCATACTTTGCAACAGCTTACAACAAAGAATGATCATAATAATGAGGAAAATTACATTTTTGTGGTAATCATTCAGAAAATCACTTGGATAGCATATCAAAGGAATCTTGTGTGGCTGAGAATCAGTTGTCTGAATATATATAATGTTATGATGATCATCAAACTAACCATTTCCTCTTTGACCCTATAACTGAATACATGGCAAAGCTTTGCACACCAGTATTTCATTTTCATTTGCATTATGAAGATCAGATACATTATAAGTTGATTTGGTCATCTCACTATCATGGTTATTTTGAGGTTGAATGCAATCAAGAGCCTCAAATATTAGAAAAACAATTGATTGGCTTTATTGGAAATATCATGTTGCCTGGCCTAAAGTGGAAATTTCCGCAGATAGGGTAGGTAGGAATGTGCAAATAAGCTCAGGGTAGGTTGACTGGGCATTTTTTTTTTTAGTAGGTGCAGTTTGAGTCCCTCTTGCAGAAATCATTAAAGCTTGGGGAGCATATTAGGCATAATTTCGGAGTTGTAGTCTAAAGAATGGATAGCAGCACTAGAGCTACTGGTTCTTAGTGTACCACAGGGGCACACTATCCCTAGTGGAGCCATTGTTATCACCCAAAAATTCTCAAAACATCATTGTGTCAACTCTGCTTTTGGTCATGATTTCAAGGAGGTATAAAATTCATTTTAGTCTTGATAAAAGGGTAAGTGATAGGGTTTGAAGTCTTAAAATGTCATCTTTCATTTCCAAATAAAGTCCTTTAGGTTCACTTCATGGTCAAATAGGTCACATTTTCCATTTTTTGCTTTCCACTCCCTCATTTTGCCACCTTTCTCTCCACATTCGAATATCATTCCTTAAACAAGTTACCCAAGCTCCTCTCTGTCATTTACTTTTCAAGAATTGCATGTATCAGTTATTTGTCACCTTTAAATAGTTAATTTTGTGACAAACAGCTTGCTATCCAAATAGTTTTTTACAACTGTCATATTTTTAAGAGGGCAGTTTGGGTTATAAAGGGAAATTGCCACAAAGATGAAAGCATAAAAAGAAGGCTATGTGTTTGGATAGGAGACTATAGAGATTTAACTAATCATGGATGACCTCAGCTTCACACAAGCTTTCATCCAAACAAGTTACATGTATTTCTACCAGGAGCTGCAAGGGGATTTGTGTGTTTCTTGGACTGTTTTGAGCTGTTGGTTTCAAAAGGCATTTTCAGGAAAATGAAGATGATTTTCAACAATATGAAGGAGGTTTTTTTTATTAACATAACAAGGAACAAAAACCTCTTTAAAATTTTTCCCAGGTACTACCAATTTGGAGATTCAAAGTTTCCTTTGAGACCTATTTTCAGAATTCTGAATTTTTCCTGTTTTATACATGATTTTATAATGCAGATTCCGGACAACTGAAGCTGGTTTTCAAAAACCTGAGAGAGGTTTTTCTTATAAACATTCTTATCTATAAAAATGTCCTCCATTTTTGTAACATCTATCAGGTATCAAGAGATAGGAGCTCAAGAGTACAGCCTTCTTATTCAAGAAAAACAGAGTTATTTTTATTGGTTGACGAAGTGGCTGAAGTTGAAAAGAAGATCATTTTTTGAGGAGGAACATCTTATAAAGTTAAGTTTTTTTGGTTTTTGGTGATCATATCAGTCCTTATGAAATTTTGAGAATCCCCAAACTCCAAATTTTGAAAACTGTGTTGAAAAAAGAGCATACACAGCAGTTTCATAGCGCGCTACGAAACTGCTGAAGGTGAATTTTTAGCACTTTATATATGTATTTTGGAGGTAAGGTCCGATAATTTTCAAGTTTTGATGTTTCTGGTAGACATATGAATATCATAGATGATGTTTCAGATTGCAAAGATGCAAAAAGAATGGTTCAAAGAAGTATTTTACAGTGATATAAAAGTTGCGCTACGAAAACAGGCTATTTTCGTAGCGCAGTCATGTTTCATCTTCTTCTCCATTTGTTCGAGGTTCTCCTTTTGCACAGGTGGAAAAATGAAGTTTTATTGGATTTCTAACACATGTAAAATTTATGAAATAATCATCAATTCCAGCAAAACTGCTCGAAGATAAGCATAAAGGATTAAGGACTAAAAAGAAGGAACTCTATCTCCTTGTTTTTAGGACAGTTAGGTCATGAATCAGCAGGGTTTGTAACAATGTTGGAGAAATCATAAAGGTTGAAGACATGGATTAGCAGCTGTAAAAGAATGTATTTAAGCGATAGATAAGGTTGTTGAAACATGTTTTAGTAGTTTCGCTCCTATTTGTATTAGGACTCCTAAAAGACAATTAGCTGTCAGTTTGTAATTAAAAAGTTTGTTTTATGAGTAGATAGGTGTGAATTTTAGAAATTCGAATTCTCCTAAGGAAGGATCATAGAATCCAAGGTTGTAAAAACTCTATATGAAGCATGAGGTCGAATTCCTCTAGGTTGGCATTTGTATTAGCAAAAGAAATTGTGTTATGGGAGCAGATTATGTGTTTTCAACTTAATACAAAGATCAGTTTTACTACTCAAGATTCACAAGGGGTTTATATGTTAGATGTTTCTATGGCCTTTTCCAATTACTTATTTGCAATGGTATGAGCATATGTTACTTAGAATCCATTGGAAAATGCTCTAACTTCCTTCACATGCTTGTAGACTGTTTTTATTCACTGTGTTACTGTTTCACTTATAAACCTAAACTCCAAGTGCCTTGACTTCCATGTTTAGCTGATTATGATGTTTTGTTGAAGACAACTTTGAATCCATGTCCCAATAGATGTTTTCTAATCTGTAATTCAACCAGTTATACATTTTTTTCCATTTTTATGTAAATGCTAGGAGGGGACTAATATATACAGAGACAGTTTAACTTTTCTGAAGCTAAGATTCTTAGTGTACTTCAGTGAGCTTTATCTTTCATCTTTGGATGTTTTTCTTCAATGTCTTAATACTTATTACTCAGAATTCATTGTTATTCATGCTCTGACACTTCCTTTAAGTATTAAACTTTGATGAATCATTTTTAATACTTTCCTTTTAAATACCTTGATGTATCATTACTTAGAATTCATGCCCACATGCTCTAACTTCTATGAACTTCAAGTTATTGAGACTTTCCTGAATGTGTTACTCTTTCATTGAAGTATATACAAGCCTTAGTTTTATAAGAAGAGCTATTTGTTATCTTTATCTCTGTCACTGACTCCATAGCCCAATGGTAGCAAGTCTCCATCTTTCAACCTATAAACATATAAAATCATAAACCAGAGAGTTAGCCATCTATCTATATCTTTAATCAATATTATTAACCCTTGAGAGAGCCCTCCCAGGCTGAGGACGCTAAGCCTCAGCCAAAATATTGGTTTGAAATAGTTACACTGAGGATGAGCAGCCTATCAGGGTCCTATTTTGGTGATAACATTTTCTATTCTATGGTCTTACTTCAATTATTTCCTTACTCTATCTTAACGAATGGTCATAATGGAATGGATGAATAATTATGTGCTTTTATATTTAAAATCATTCCCTATAATTTGGGTCTTATTGCCTAGTCCACTCTTAAGCCTTATTGTGATGAATGGATACATTTATCATTTTGAATAAAAGAAATTGTATTATATGAGTGAGAAAGAGGAGTACCATATCTATAAAAATGCAAGGATATGTGTTTATCCCATGAGGTTGATTACCTTTTACTTATAGTAGTATTATGAAACAATACCCATGCCACATGACTTAACTACGCTAAATATCTATGATGAATCTCATTGGTGTAGATTCAATCAAATTCCTCTACCAATTCTAGTGGTGGCAGGAGCAAGGGTGAGAGTGAGGGGGTGGGGTTGATTATTCACCTTAGTGGAAAAGTAAACTTATCCTTCTCTTGGAGTCTTAGGCATGATTTAAATAATTAAGCAGAGACTTATGCTATTTTCCATAGGCTTATTAAGATTACCTCTCTAAATATGATAAATATAATAATCATGGGCAATTCTCAAAACATAATACACCACCTCTATCTAGGTTCCTCTCATATGGATATAAAGTTTATTATCATAATCAAAAGGACTTATTATCTATTAAAACATTGAACAGATCATTCAATGATTCACATCTTAAAGCATAACAATCGGGAAGTAGATATGTTGGCGAATAAAGGCACCATGTTAGAACCTAGCACCTTTTTGATAAACGAAAGGGTGGGTTTTACCCAATACCCTAATCATCATGCAGCAACAAAAATGGTTGGCGAATGGGGTCACATCTATCCCATGTGTTTGGATGGAACATGGAAGTCTATTTGTCCTCTAGGGGTTCATGCACTCAACATACTTTAGAAGGGTGATAAGACTCTTATAGGATAGTTTGGTATGCCTATGTCCAAAATGGAATTTATGTGACTCGATGGCATAGTTAGTGTTGATGGATTTTGGTAATAGTAGGTGTGTGAAATGCATGCCCCCAATTCCCCTAGGTGGTGGCCAAGGAGTTCAGAAGGCTCAATTTTTCCTTTGGTGGACAAGTTATGGGGTAATTCATGGCATTCATGAGTTTTCTTACTCCGTGATTACACTTGTTGTGTGGAAGGTTGTTTGGTCATGCATGGAGGGAATTATTTATGTTATCAAATTTTAATATGCAAGAACATTGAGAATGCTCGAAAATTATGTGCAGAGTCTATGAATGAGGGAGTCGGCACAGCTTCTTTGGTTGTAATCTCATGCTAGTGTTTTGATAACATAGGAAGGGAGACTCTACATGCCAATCTTAGTTTGTTGATATGAAAGTCTACCGTATTGGTCGTCGACAACAACCTTTTTCACTTTTTCTTTCAAACTTTGTTTCATAGTTTGGAGGGGAAGGTTTGGTATCAAAGTTATGGTAACCTACTCTGAAATTTGGAAAGTTATCAATTTACTTTGCATCATGAACATAATTGGGTGCCTGCAAAATGGAGGATGTATTGAGGGGATTACTAATAGAGGGTGGAGTAGGAGATTCATTCTTGGAAGGAGGATATTCTTCAACTCTAGCTAAGGTATACTCAATTAGCAACTAGCCTGGCATCAACCACGGAGATTCTAGTGGACGATAGGGTGAAACTTCAACAACTCGAAGACAAAATTAGCATTCTCATGAATCAAATTGTGGAGCTTTGGTAAGGCATGGACAAAAATACATTGGTCTCCCCTTCTTCTAGTAGCTCTATTAGTTATGATAATCTCTTAGTTCCTTATTTAAACCTCTATGGAGCTAGAACATGTGTATAGGGATGATGTACATCTATATCATAATAGGTCTGTATGGAGGTTAAATTTTGTTGGATTTCAAATTTATATTGGAGGCTTTATAAACATAGAAATGAATACTATACTAAGCCTCTTTAGTGGATTTTGATACATTGTTTAATATATGTGAGTTATTATGCCGGGAGATACTCTCCAACCTAATGGTAGAGATGTTGTAATGTCTTGTTAAATATTTTGACTCGGTCATATTACATAAATTAAAAATATATATATTATTAAAACATTTTGACTTAGTCAAATTACATTAAAATAAGAATTAAAAATAAATAAAGAAAATTAATAATTATAATTATAATAAAACCACCATAGATCCATTTTAATTGTGGATCTACCAAGCACCGAGAGGGATCAAATATCTTGAGGGGAAAGCCTCTTTTAGAGTGCAAAGAGATTTCATCCCTCTCGACGTTGTAGAAAATCCTATAGATTCACAAGCTAATGTAATTTGCTAAAGCGGGAGACAAGAATCTACTTCTACTCTTTACATAAAAAGCCCATAAACATCGAGCAAACAATAATCAATAGAGGAAGAGAATCAAAGGCACATAACACAATAAATATTCAGGGAAAGCCACAGCTCAAAACCCCACTATCTGTTTTGTATTAATCCGAAAAATCAAGATGAAATTGCAATGCTTGTTCTCTCTAGAACAATCCCAACAATCAGCAAATTCAATCTCCAACTCATAAGCAATCTCAAGGCCAAATCTTAGCCAATTCACAAGCTCTACAAGTATCTATTCTAATGCGCCCTTTGTCAAATAATTCGAATGAATACAATATTCTTTGCTCAACCTTGAGCTTAACCTGCATAAGTATTTCCTATCCCCCGCTTGATGACTTCCTTTGGCCAATACTTAGCCAAATTTCCAAGCCACCAAGCTTCTAATTCTTTGCACAATTCCCGAGATAATTAGCCCATATTTAAAAGGGAATTCCTCATCCATAACTATGCAATCCCTTCTAGGTTCAGTTCCTGATTGCATGCACCATCTGTACAACTTAGAAAATTATACAACAAATAGTACATTGTCCCTGCACTCTAGTCTCAACTGGGTCTTTCTAAAAATTGACATGCATGAGTTTCTGATGAGGGAATCTTCAAATAACTAGAGTAGCACTAGTTGAGTGCACTAATGCATCAACTGACTGTTAACTCACTATTAGTTCCTCAAATAGTTTGGAACTAATTTAACTGGACTTAACTCATTAAACTGAGTTAACTAAATCCCACTCATACTTAACTCATCATGGACCCCTATAATGTAGGGAGAACATATACATGACTTCAGAAAGACTTCCAACTCGAAATTCCTAAGTTAACTAAGTCAACTCACTCTAGTTAACTATTACGAGTTGCTATGAGAATAGAATTCGATTTTAATTCTCAGTTTAATTCAAGGACAAATTAAACTGGAATTTCTAGATTCTATTTTTAACATTTCTTATTGTTATTTTCAACACTCCCTCTCAACAACAAAGGAATTCAACTTGATCCTAATCCTGAACCTTTAGAATGTTCTTCATGCAACACTTCTATATAGTGTTGTTGCTACAGAAACTCCAGAAACAAAAATCATCCAACCTTAATCAAAACGATGCCTCTATCATCAAAGTCTCTAACTGTTATTTCCTCTGTCGACTGAAAACTCTACGCTTCTGTTGACTTTGCCTTTCTGCACTATTTTCAACCCTTCTCTACGCTTCTTCAATAACTGACTACTCTAGCCTCTGTCATTTTGATCTCTTACTGCATCAATCCCACTGATTCCTCCCGCTACTATGTACTTTGGGCTCTCGTTGCAAGGTATGATCCATGAGATAAAACCACTCAATGGACCCTGCCCAATTTTAGCCCTCTTGGTGCTATCACTTCAAATCGCCCCACCTCACACCTAGAGGTATGGTTTCCTGTGATCCATTTGCCCACTTGGCTTGAAATTCCCTCCAAATGGATGTCTCTGCATGACTAGATGTCTCCACTTAGTCTCCTCATGGCTTCTCCAATTGTGGCTACTCCACAATTGTCTGAGACTGCTTTTGAGATTGCTTCTTCTCTACTTAAGTGGATCTCTCCACTCGGTGTTCTCTCAACTTCTCTAGTTGTGGCTGCTCCACAACCTCCTGAAGCTGCTTCAGAGGCTTCTTCTGGGGCTACATGTTGAGAGGTAATTTACTCTCCCTCTCAACCACCAAGTCTCTAACCTTTTCCTTGCAACTAAAGGCTTTGCATGCGTCTTGAACCTCAAGAGAATACAAATTCTTGTCTAGCACACCAATCTATTTCATATGTCTCGTTGTCACAAAAAAATTTGGAAAATGAGTTGATTTTAAATCAGCGATATCTCCCTCATCTGAACTCCGATTCAGCCAATTTTTTTTTAGTTTTGGGCCATGAGTTTGTAGAGTAGATATGAAAATCCTGTATATTCACAAGATAATGCAATTTTCTAAAGCAAGAGACAAGAATACACTTCTACTCTTTACAGTGGAAGCCCATAAACATCAAGCAAACAATAATCGATAGAGGGAGAGAATAAAATGCACATAACACAATAAATATCCAGGGAAAGTCACAGCTCAAAACCCCACTATCTGTTTTATATTAATCTGGAAAATAAAGATGAAATTACAATGCTTGTTCTCTCTAGAAAAATCCCAGAACTCAACAAATTCAATCTCTAACTCATAAGCAAGCTCAAGGCCAAAGCTTAGCCAATTCACAAGCTCTCCAAATCTCTATTCCAATGCGCCCTTGGTCAAAGAATTCAGATGAATACAATATGCTTTGCTCAACCTTAAGCTTAACCTTCACAAGTATTTCCTATCCCCTGCTTGACGACTTCCTTTGGCCAATACTTAGCCAAATTTACAAGCCACCAAACTTCTAATTCTTTGCACAATTCTTGATAGAATTAACCCATATTTAAAGGGTAATTCCTCATCCATAACTGCGCAATCTCTTCTAGGTTCAGTTCCTGATTGCATGCACCATCTGTACAACTCAGAAAATTATACAACAAATAGTACATTGTCCTTGCACTCTAGTCTCAACTAGGTCTTTCTCAGAATCGACATGCATGAGTTTCTGATGAGGGAATCTTCAGTTAACTAGAGTAGCACAATTTGAGTGCACTAATGCATCAATTGACTATTAACTCACTATTAGTTCCTCGAACAGTTTGGAACTAATTTAACTGGACTTAACTCAGTAAATTGAGTTAACAAATTACCACTCATACTTAACTCATCATGGACCCCTATAATATAGGGAGAACATATAGATGAATTTAGAAAGATTTCCAAATCAAAATTCCTAAGTTAACTAAGTCAACTCACTCTAGTTACCTATTACAAGTTGCTATGAGAATAAAATTCAATTTTAATTATCAATTTAATTCAAGGACAAATTAAACTGGAATTTCTGGATTCTATTTTTAACATTTGTTGTTGCTATTTTCAACAGACACTTGGTAGATCTGGAGTTAAGATAGAACAATATCCATGCCACATGACTTAACAACACTAAACATATAATATAAATCTCATTAGTTTAGATTCAATCAAATTCCTTTGCCAATTCCAGTGGTGGCAGAAGTAGGGGAAAGAGTGGAGGAGAGGAGGGTGCTTATTCACCTTGGTGTAAAAGTAGACTTATCCTTCTCTTAGAGTCTTGGACATGATTTAAATAATCAGACAGAGAGTTATAACCTTTTCTAAAGGCTTATTAAGGTTACCTCTCTAAATCTGAGCAATACAATAATTGTGGGAGATTCTCAAAACATAATACACCACCCTTATCTAGGTTCCTCTCATATGGATCTAGAGTTAATTATCAGCTTCAAAGGGATCTATTATTTATTAAAACATTGAAAGGATCATCCAAATATTCACGTCTTAAAGCATAACAATGAGGAAGTATACCCCTTAGCAAATAAAGAACCATGTTAGAACCTATCACCTTTTTTATAGCAAAAGGGTGGCTTATTACCCTAATCACCATGCATCAATGAAAAGGGTTAGGGCACCTGGGGTCATATATATCCCATGGATTTGGATGGCACGTGGAGGTATATTTTTACCATGAGTTATTTGACATCTAGGGGCTCATGTGCTTAACATACCTTAGAAGGGTGACAAGACTCTTGTAGGATAGTTTGGTATGCCTGTGTCCAATATGGAATTTTTGTGACTTGATGGCCTAGTTAGTGTTGATGGATTTTGATAATAGTAGGTGTGTCAACCGCATGGCCCCAATTCCCCTAGGTGATGGCCCAGGAATTCATAAGGCTCAATTTTGTCTTTGGTGGACGAGATATGGGGTAATTCATTGCATTCACGAGTGTGCTTGCTCCATGGATACACTTTTTGTCGCATGACAGATTGCTTGGTCATGCATGGAGGGAATTATTTTAATTATTGAATTTAATATGTAAGAACATTGGGAATGCTGGAAAATTATGTTGGGATTCTCTGGATGAGGGAATGGGAACAACTCCCCTTGGCTTTAATCTCGTGCTAGTGGTTTGACAACATAGGAAGGGAGACTCTGCATTCCAATCTTGACTTGCTAATAGGAAAGTCTACCATATTAGTTGGGAAAAACCTTTTTCACTTTGTCTTTCAAACTATGTTTCATTGTTTGCATGGGAAGGTTTTGTATCAAAATTTGGGTAACTTACTTTGAAATTTGGAAAGTTAGCAATATACTTTGCATCATGAACATAATTGGGTTGTATGCAAAATGAAGGATGTATTGAGGGTATTACTATCACAAAGTGGGGCAAGAGATCCATTTCTAGAAGGAGGAGATTCTTTAACTCTAGCTAAGGTACACTCAATTGGAAATTAGCTTGGCATCGACCATGGAGACTCTGGTGGACCATAGGATACAAATTCAACAACCCAAAGACAAAATCAACATTCTTAGCAATCAACTTGTGGAGCTTTGGTGAGCCATGGACAAAAATATGTTGGTATTCCCTTCTTCTAGTAACTCTATTAGTTATGATAATCTCTTGGTTCTTGATTTGAATGTTAATACTCCAAATTCAACAACCCAAAGACAAAATTAACATTCTTAGCAATCAAATTGTGGAGCTTTGGTGAGCCATGGACAAAAATATGTTGGTCTCCCCTTCTTCTAGTAACTCTATTAGTTATGATAATCTCTTGGTTCTTGATTTGAATGTTAATACTCCCTCTGTGGATCCATAACATGTGTATAGGGATGGTGTACATCTATATCATAATTAGTTTGTATGGAGGTTAAATTTTGTTGTATTTCAGGTATATATTGGAGGCTTTATACACATAGAAATGATAATATAGTAGACCTCTTTAGTGGATTTTGATTAGATATCATATTGCATGAAAACAATGTATTACTTGGCTTGACTAGTGTATTTTGTACTCTTGCTATATTGTTTCATCTCTAGACATGGATTTTAATATAAAATATTTCTTATTCTAGTAAAAAAAACAATTCATCTACCAATTTGTTTTCAATATGGACATCTTATTTTTAACCACTCCCAAATTCAAGCTCAAGCATTACCCTTTTATGTATACATCATTTTACAAAATTATCAATTTTGTAAATTAATATTCTAGCAAGAAGAGTTGAAGCCATCAATATCCTTTTCAAAAATATGATAAAGACGGTACAACTTGAAGGGTCTTATTGCAACCTTTGCACAATATAATGCCATGTGGATAACTGCCTCGCGCATTTTATCCCATAATTTTTAGATATTGTTGTGATATTCATGCATGACTTTTAAATATTCGAGTAGTGATTTTGTATTCTTAAGCTTTTCAAGAAAACCATCCAAAGTTAAAATATTTAAAAAAAGTTTGTACTTAGGTAAATAACATTTTTGCCATGAGTTGCGCTTAGGTAAATAACATATTTACCATGAGTTACTTCCTGCCATAATTTAAGCAATTCTTTGCAAAAAATAAGGATATGAATATGATGTAAATAAATATACTCACAAGAGTAACTTCCCGTCATTATTTATTTAAAAATAAAATTGTAAGTGTAGACATCTCATTTTATTAGCCACTTCCAAAGCAAGCCTATAAAATTGGATTTGTTTATTTTTATTTGTTAATTTGGCATTGACCAAAGAAAGTTATAATGTTTTATTTAAAATTTTCTAGAGCATAGTGTCTAACTTGAGTGTTAGGCACTAAGCTACCAAGCAACACTTATTTTAAATGAATTTTTAATTTTTCATTCAATGCATTTAAATATAATCAAAATTTAACCTCTTCTTCTTTGGTGTTCTCTTCCCCTGCTTTGGGGTATGCTAGTTAATTATTACATTGGAAGCATTCTTTAAGGAAGCAGTTCTGTCAAGGGCTTCGTCATCTATCCATAATCACTTATAGCTTTCCTCATGTCCAAAGTTAATACCCTTCTCCACATCTTGTCTTATCCTTCAAAAATTGAACTATCAAGAGCTCTATCGTATGTTCATAGTCACCTGTAATTTGTATTTGAAAGTGGTTTCTAGGAATGGTGTTGCAAGCAAATGAATGTATAAGCCATCCACACAAAAAGAAAATAGTAAATCACTTTCCCTCTCATTTATTGTGCCCTGAAAGTCAAGGTTTTTGAGATCATATGGCTCTCCAAGGGCGACAACGAAGTTAATGCTACATTAGAAAATACCTGGATTTATGACAACAACCTCCTCTAGTTGCTAGTGCAGAACCACGTGACTCCTATGCAACCATCACTTAAAGTGGAAACCTATGTCTTTTCCCTCTTCAACATGAATCAAAATACTAGCAAGGCTTAGAAAAAACATTATGGCCTCTTTAAATCAAATGGTAGTTTATGTTTTGATGTGGGATTGCATGGATCTATCAAGCGGCTCTGCTAATACAATTTGTTGGAAGGAGATGCATTATTACTATAATTTTGTCCTATACATCTACCTATAAGTCATGGTTTCGAGCCCTAACTACTTGTTTCTTCTATTATTTTTAGTGTTGTTAGGCAAAGAACTGGAATATGAACTTGAATCCAAAGAATTGAATTGGTGATGTTATTCTCAATTAAGCAAAAGGTCAGAGCAATAATAGCCTACACAGTCATGTCATAGTGTTAGGTCCCTATAATATTAGTGATTACCCCATTACTATTGTAGTTGTACCCCTATTAATATTGTTGTGCCCCTATTGTCCCCATATTGTTATTATTGTGCCCCATAGAATCCCTCTATTGTTATTTTAGTGTCTTTATATTATTATTGTTAGGTCGACTGGGTTATATTGTGACTCCTTACACTCCTATATATAGAAAGGAGGTTTTGTCATTTGAATCATCAAAGAATCATTCATTTGTGTAATGTAAAGGAGGTTATCCCCTCGAAGAGGCTGAATTCTAAGGCATTGATCTATCTTTTCTATCTTTTTGTGAGCTGGTTTCATTACATTTGGTATCGGAGCTTTGGATTCTAGGGTTTCGCTGCTCCAAATAGGTCATCGTGGCATTTTCGCTATAACTTTTTTTCTATGACGTTTCAGAAGTGAAAAAAATAAACCTATTTGAGACAAAATCGCACTGAACCTCGGGTCCAAATTTCAGAGCTTTTTGTGCTATACTTGCGAAGATATGATCTGAGGAAGTTGGTCTTTTTGCAGACTCCTAAATTACATTCCAAAAACAAGTGACCTGGGGAAAATCATCATAAATTTCTCTCTGAGCATCGGATTGAAATTTCGTAAGAAGGTACGGAAAGAGAATAGACTAGCTTCTTGTATATATTTTTTAGAGCCAAAGGTCGAAATAGGGACACGTGGCACGTCGTATAAGTTCGCTCTATTGAACTAGCTATAAGCAGGTCACTGTGGGAGATTTGGAATAACTCTTCCTTGGAGACTCCAATTGGGATCAGACTGGTGGCATTGGAAAGAGGACACAGAGGGCTACTAAAGATCATAATTTCAGAACTGGATGATCTGAAATTATAGAGATACATCAGAGGCAATATCGAGCTCCTACAAAGTGAAAAAATGTGTGTAGATTTTTTTAAAATTTTTGCTTAAGCTTGGTTTGAAAATTTATTTTGAAGGAATTCAAAGGGCATAGTAGAGCATTATTATCAGTAACTGATGCCCCGAGGAAATAAAATGTAAACACCTAGTAAGCAACCTGCAAGCTCTAGCATGACTCATGAAGAAGAGGAAGAAATGCTACATGATATATCAAAATTACAAGACCAAGTGCAACAATTGTCACTTTCACAAAAGCTAACAGAAGCTAAGATAAATGGCGTGGAATCTAAGGTAAGGGGCGTGGAATCTAAGATGGAAAATTTGAAGATAGATTTGAAGACAAATTTGAAGAGAGACATGGCATATTTGAAGATAGACATGGCAGATTTGAAGACAAATTTGATAAATTTTCTACAAGAAATACTTACTAATGGTGAAAAGGTAGTAAAGGAAACTCATGATGTGAACAAAAGAAATGTTAATCGTGATTTCATAGACTCTAATGTGGGATCGAAGATCCACCATATTCCAAAAATCGATATGAGGAAGTTTGATGGCAAGGATCCCGCAACATGGATATTACAGATGGAGCAATTTTTTGATCTCAATAATGTGCAAAACACACAAAAGGTACGTATTGCAACTTTATATTTGGAACCAAATCAGTTTGTATGGTATCAATGGCTTTTCTCTCGTAAAAAAATTATCACTTGGGAAATTTTTACGGAATAATTGACAACACATTATGAGGATACAAAAAAGAACACTTTTTTTAGCCAATTGATAAGTCTCAAACAAAAGGGTTCAATAATGGAGCACATTGAGGAGTTCCAAAAATTGAACATAAGGGTAGAAGATATTCCAGAGGAGCATAGGATTGATGTTTCATAGGGTCTTTAAAGGATAATATCCAACATGATGTTCGCCTTTGGGAACCTGATTCATTAGAGAAGGCTTTAGGTTTAGCAAGAAAATGAAGCCAATTATGAACCAGAAGAGCATACCCATGACATCTATAAAGTATGAAGCGTGTTGCCACTTAGTCTTCCACTACCCTATAAGGTTAAGAGCACCAACAATGGCAAGAAAAGAGATTTAAAGGGCTTTGTTACAGTTGTGATAGAAATTACACTAAAGGTCATAAGTGTGCTGAGAAGAAATTATTCTACATAGATTGTGAAGAGGAAGAAGAAAAGGAGCAAGAAAGGTCAAAAGAAGAGGATATACTCCAGGAACAAAGCCTAGATGCAGAACAAATGAATCCGACCATATCTTGTAATGCATTGGTGGGAATTACCACTCCTCAAACCATCAAGATAGAAGGACAAATCAAGAAGAAAAAGGTAATAGTGTTGATTGATTCAGGAAGTACGCACAATTTTATTCATTGTAAGGTAGCAAAAGAATTGAATTGCTTCCTATATCCAGCACCAGAGTGTCAAGTGATGATTGCAAATGGAGGAACAATAAATTGCTCTAGAAAATGCCATAATGTCAAGCTATCCATGGGAGAATATGTATTGACTAGCCCAATGCTTTTCATTCCAATGATGGGAGGTGTTGATGTCGTACTAGGAGTCCAATGGATACAATCCTTGGGTACAATAGCTTTTAATTTTTAAGAACTTTTCATCAAATTTTCTACGGAAGGAAAGGCAGTTGAATTAAGGGGTATTGCAGGGAAACCAGGAAAGATAATCAGCTCTAATGGTATGACAAAGCTTCTAAAAAAGGAACAAAGAGGTGTAATTGCACAATTATGTTCGCTAGATGTTTCCACATCAGAATCATCTATTTCTCCAGATCTCCAAAAAGCCCTGGATAATCATTCCAAGGTATTTGAGACTCCTAAAGGTCTCCCACCTGTGTGTGATCATGATCATGCTATTCATCTAATTCCAAGAAGTGTTCCTCCAAACATCAGGCTGTACAGATATCCCTATGTCCAAAGGAGTGAAATTGAACGTATGGTTGCAGAAATGCTAGAGGCCGGTATAAATTAACCAAGTCAAAGTTCTTTCTCTACTCCAGTAGTATTGGTGCACAAGAAGGATAGATCATGGCGCATGTGTCCAGATTATAGGGAGCTCAACAAGCTCACTATTAAAGATAAGTTTCTAATTCCTGTCATTGATGAATTACTGGATGAATTGAATGGATCAATTTACTTCACCAAGTTGGATCTTTGTTAACGATATCATCAAATCAGAATGAAGCCTAAAGACATTTTGAAAACAACATTTAGAAATCATGAGGGTCGTTATGAATTTTTGGTCATGCCTTTTGGCCTTACCAATGCACCTTCAACATTTCAAGGTTTGATGAATTCCATTTTCAAACCATTCCTTAGAAAATTTGTGTTAGTATTTTTTGATGATATACTAATCTACAGCAAGTCTT
>APFE030125755.1:35113-52897 GCA_000404065.3 Pinus taeda | reverse complement strand
AAACCAGTTCCCCTTCCGCGGCCATTCCCTCGTCCTCGCTGATATGACCGACCTCCTCTGGTGCTGTCTCCTTTGTCTGCTGTCCCTGAAGTTTTTGAGTTGCTGCCTTCTTCACTGTTCGCAGCACTCTTTCCTCTTCCGTAGGACTGTCCTCGTCCTCTACCATTCCCTCTCCTTCTCCTGTTATTCTGCTTCCTATTAATTTTCTCCTCAGCCTTCACAGCACTCTGAAAGGCTTCTTCAATACTTCTGGGAGAAAGAATGTTGATTTCATCCAGGATCTCCATCCTCAAACCGTTGACATACCTCGCTGTCTTTTCTGGAGTCTCATCCGTATAACCAGCACGTAGATTTACTCGGTAGAACTCTTCCGTGTACTCTTTGACAGTCATACCCTTCTGTCTCAAATTCTGTACTCGCCGACACAGTTCAACCTGGTAATCTTTCGGCATAAATCTGCCCTTCAGTTTCGCTATCATCCTTGACCATTTTCGTATGGGTAATTTATTAAGTCTTTTTCTATCTGCCTGGACATTATCCCACCACAAGAGGGCATGTCCTTTCAACTTAGTAGCAGCGAACTTGACTCTCTTATCCTCCTTAACTTCTTCATTCTCAAAATATTTATCCAGTTCACTTATCCAATCTAGTAGGATATCAGTAGAGAGACTACCATCATAATTTGAAATTTCTGTCTTTGGTTTGCTGCTGGCCAATAAGATTGAACGCAGCAGTCTCAATTCTGGAGCTTCTTCATCAGAAGCGTCTGCAGCAGCTACTGCTTCTTCCTCACTGTCATCTCCCAATTCTGGGTCCCTTCGTCTTCCCGCTTCCACTGCTTCCAAGCGAGCTGTAAGAACTCTAATCTGTTCCCTTAATCCTTCATCTGCTCCCCTACGTGCACCTCTTCCATGCCCTCGTCTTCGCGCTTGTCCTTCTGCCATCTTCCTCTAAATAATATTAAAAAAAACTGCTCTGATACCAATTGATGTGGCCAGCCCACGTGGTCCCACGCCAGCTCACTCCCTCACAGTACTTCACTGATATTCGGTATTGATTATGGTTTGATTGTTGATATTTTGGTTTTGATTTGGTAATTGAATGCGGTGGGTGATTGTTAATCAACCCCCGGTACTTACATGTCCTCGCTACGACACCTGTCCGCCTCGAATCTGCTGAAACCCTAATCTCTCTACCACCCTTTTCTCCTTGTCAACTCGCACTCATTTGGCATTTTCACTCCGTCGTTTTCGCTGCTCGGTGGTCTGGTTCTGATACTCGGCTCTGTTTATGGTTGCTCTTCGCCTGTGGTAATACACTGTTACGGTTCCGATGGTTTGTTGGTTAAACGTTGTGGTTCGATATTGTCCTCATGTCCGTGTGCTTGGTTCAGGCGTTTGCTGGTAATTTGTGGCTCTTTTACTTGGCATGCTGTTGGTCCTTCGTGACTTTGCTCAGTCGACTGGTTATCCTTCTGTATTTGTTGCTTGTCTCGGTCAATGGCGCTGCAATTTTATGGTAAATCTTGGTGTTGAGCGTTTCTGGTTTTCTCAGTTGGCAATGTGCAGTTGGTTGGTCTGCAACTTGGTATTCTCCGGCGCTCGACTCGGTGCTCAGGTAATTTAATGGTTCCCTGCTATATTTCTTTATCTGCTTTTCGAACTGTAGCTAACAACGCTCGACCCCTCCGTGGTCAGGGTTTCGTCTCGTTGAGTTGTGGACTCGTTCACTTACATGTATGGCTCTCTCCCTTTAGCCATACACGCTTTGCTTCTAGCTAGTTCGCCTTTAATTTTACGGTTTCGTTTCTGGTTCGAGGGTTTTGTTGTGCTACCAAACCCTAACTTACTTCTTTGTCATTGTTACAGGTGACCGGTCCTGTGGCTCTTCACAAAGGTTTCGGTCGGTGTTCTTCCGGGTAGTTCTGTTCTCATTCTTGGTTGATTTCGTGGCTCTTTGGATTGCCTGTGTCTGCTTGTGTCAATTGTCTGTATACTCAAATGCTCCGGTGGCTTCCTGCTTTTTACTGTAGCTTCGGCGTCTGTGTATTTATTTGTTGTAGCGTTTGAGGGTTTGGGTTGCTCCCACCCGTAGCCGTGGTGTATAGGTTTTCTATAAATTCTGTCAGTGGATGATGCGGTTCATCGAACCCTCATCACACAAGTCATTTATGTAATATGTAATTGGATAGGCCTGCAATGTAATATATATTGGAATTTGCAAATTTACGGTTAATCTTGGATATTATTTCTTACCCAGTTTCGACCGTGGGTCGTTGTACTCCTCGACTCTGTTCGCCTTTTTCCGCTTGCTGTTCACTCTCGTCTTGACTTGTCTTGAGACTCGGGGTATTAGGAATGTCGGTCCTGTATTTACCTGTAACGATATTTGTTATGCGATAATATATATATGCGTGAACTTGTTTTGTGACTCTCTGTCACTGTGTTTTCCTGCACGAATTATTTGTACAGAAATATATATGTATAGAAATCTTTAATGCAGAGGACTCATGTATTTCATTCATACATCTACTTGTGCACAGAATCTTTAGATGAAGGGAAATTTGACTTATATTTCTTTAATTCTCTCTTTCAGTTACTTAGCTGCTAAACCCCCTTGGGTTATTTCGTCTGTGTTTTTATACAATAGGTACAGGAAGTTAGATAACTGTAGATAGTTATCTTTTACAGTTTGTCAAATAGTTACTTTATTTCAGTTTTGCTTGGCAGTTACTAAAACTTACTCTACCTGTCTATTCGTTTGTCTAACTTGTCTCTCTGGTCCCACAAAGGGTTGTTGTTTACATTATTGGTATTAATCTAATTCTAAAAACTACAATTAACACCTGTTGCTACAGTAAAGTAAAATAAATAAAAATTAACTAACATAACCGAAATGCTGTAGTTGACTTTGGTAGAAAATAAAATAAAAATGCAAGAACCTGACAGACTTGCTGTCCTTTGTTGAACTGTTCATCTTTCCCAATCTTCTTCAGAAACTTTGTCTGCCTTGTCTCGGTCTTCGCCCTGTCGGCCAGATGCTCCTGCATCATATTTTTATATTTGTGATTGGTATTCCATTTTTCATGCATACTAGAGGAGTTTCTATTGGTTGAATGCCTGAAAAAGGCTTTGTCTTATGAGGCCACACTTTAGTGTGAATGGTGAATTTTTTGTTTTTTTTGTCGAAATCTACCAATACAAATTTCAAGAAATTGTATTGGGGAATGTTTGCATCACTTTGGGTGGTGCTTATAGCAACTCTAACCAGGATTTTCAAAAACACACTGAAATTTCTATTGTTTGGGAAAAACGTCGTTGTTATAACATGGATTTTCAAAAACATACTAGAATTTTTATTATTGTAGGGAAAAACCTCATTTTTTTAGACTACACTCTTCAAAATATGGTAAAAAAAAGGAACAGTTGGTTTGAACTCTTAGAGATACTCTGATAAGTTTGTAACAATCACAATGATTATGTACTTAATGGAAGGTTGGTCACTAGCATTTCAATAAGTGTTGCATGTTATAAGGATATCAGGTTGTTCACTATTCGATTTCTTCATTTAGTTTTGGCATGTTGTGAGGATATCAGACTGTTCTTTATTTGGCCTTTTTAAAAACTGAAGTAAAATAATTAGAATAAAGAAAGAAAATATAAATTAATAAAAAAGAAAACAAAATGTTGATATTAAGAAGTATTTTTTCTTAGATTTTTATTATTTTATTTTTTTGAAATTATAAATCTATAATATGTTCATTTTAGAGATAGTTTTTTATGAGTGCATTTTTAAAAGGCAATTAATAGTTATTAATTTTGTTGATAGGTATATTTATTTTGGAATATGATTTTCAAAATTTTAATTAATTATTAATAATTATTAGATTGATGGTAGGGATTTAATTTCCATAGAATATTATCACAGATTTTTAGCAATGTATACAAATCAAAAGTTGAGATTTATTTTCAAAATAGTTATGTTTTCTTTTTTCCTTTTAATTTAATTCATTAATTAAAAACAAATCTCATTTGAAAAAAATGGCATATAAATTGAGTTATGTTTTTTTGGGCATCTTGTATTGATCAACCACAGTATTGTAACAGAGCCTATTTATAAAATATTCATAACAAATTGAGAGTGAATTTCCATGGTTAAGAATCTTGTTACATGTTTTTTTTAAATGTATATATTATTATTATTATTTTAATTTTAGATAAAATTACAATTTAGTTAACTTTTATAATTTTTTTAAAATTTTAACAATTTGAAATGTATGATGGAGTAAGTGTTTCATATTTATAATGAATTTGCTCTACATTGCTCTCTATTTAAGCTTTTGTCATGGTGCCTCTTCATTTTCATGATGAACCACAATGTTTGGTTCAAAACGAGTTGGCCAAAAATTTCTCTTATGTGATTTCTACATAAAGGCTTTTCTTAATTTTCCTTTTGAAAGATTTTAATTAATTTTCTAGCCCTTTGATTTATATGAATATACTAATTACAAATTATATTAAATTGAAGGAATCATAATTATAATTTTTACTTTTATTTTAATTTATATTATGATTTATTTAAAAAAAATACGAATTAAATGATATAGATATCTCTTTTTGTGAAAAAGGAAAATCTTTATTTTCATAATGAAGTTAAATATACATTTTTAATCATGTTTGTAATTTGATTTGGTTATTTAAGAAGAAAGTGACTAAAAAGATAAACTATAAACATCTTTATGAAGATAATTGTTCATCTCAAAATTTCTTTTCTTTAAATATGGAACTCCATCACTTGAATTTCCTATCCATTTAGGCTTTCATAGATTGCAAAGGAACCACATGCCAATTGTAGAGCTTATTTAGAAAGATAATCTAATTTAGAGTTCATTTCCCATGGAGATGTGCTTGGCAAAAAACAATTCCATATTATTTATTTCATTATAGACATTCCATATGATATGTTCCAAACAAGGGCTTCAATGAAAACCTTGTTATCCAACTTATCAATGACAAACTTTGAATCTCCCATGATTTGCATCTTACAAATGCTCCTAAAATTGGTGGCATATAATAAGGTCCTCCAAGATGTAAATTCAACATTCATGTTTATACCAAAACCATGGCAATATTGAATAAGAATATGATGATTCTGATGAAAGAAGATAACACCACCGACATTGTAGCACATGAGATGTCCCTGACCAGGTCCATCAAAAAATTCCCAAGTAGTATAGGGGAGCAATGGAGGCATGATTCAAATTTTGTTCTTCTTAATTTTCGATATGTTCTTAAAATTCTTATAGATGGATTCAATAGTTCCAATAGCTACTTCAGCCAAAATACAACAGTCATGAAATATAGCTTGAGTTCTAGCCCACAAAATAGTGTTAACAAATGCTGTCGGAAAGACTTGTAGCTCTCTAACTAATGAATCATTAAACCAACCAAACACATAGGTTGGCTAAGGAGGGCTTATTCTAGGATGTAGAGGATGCTTTGAAGAGGGTATTGATCAACTTCCAAACCTGTAGAGAAAAATTACTACAAACAAAAGGGTGTAAAGTAGTCTCCTCTTAAGATTCACATAGCACACATCTTCTCGGGTTCGACCAAACTCTTTTCAATCCATTTTCCCATGTTAATATTTTTCATTCAAAAAACGATATAAGGTAATCTTGGCCTTCCTAGGCCCATTTTGTTTCCATAAAATCTACCACCACCACAACCTATTCTCCATTAAAATCATGCCTCTATTTTGTAGGAATATGTTGACGTTGTTGGACTCGCCAACATTCAAGGGGTCTCCCTGATATGTGGTCCAAATTAGACCTCACACCATTTTGGATAGGAGCCCCATTCGGAATATGGCCTTGTTGTCAGTTTCTTAAAGAATTTCCTTGACTCTAACTGTCAACAAAAGAGAAGAATGCAAATGTGCCTCTGAAAGAATGTGAGTGTCCCTGGTGAGTATTCGATTGTAAGTGTGTCAATATTCTTTTAGTGCAGAGGGAGAAAAGAAAGTGATCCTCTAAGAGAGAGGTAATAGTACCACCCTAGTAAAGTCACACATAACCAAGAAGGATAACTCTAACATCTAGGGAAATAGTCCACAAAGATGTGACGGTCAATATCAACCAATCAACAAGAGAGATTTGTCTAATATCCAACATAATAGTCCACAAGGATGTGAGAGAAATAGTAACCATTACAACACGTTCTCAATATGATAAATACTAAAATAACCAAAATAGTTCAACTACTTTAGCACATATGAAAGAAAACATGAATTGCAAACATCCACAAAATACTCTTACAAATATTCATAATCCATGTTGAAGAACGTGTTGACCATGAGGCCTCTGATATTAAGTGAAAGTTACAAGACACATGTACACAATGTACACCCCTGGCACTAATAATGGAGCATTGGATCCATTCCTTGCTCCCCAAAAGAACTAACTTGTCTCTCTAATGCCTTGCCGGAGGAGACAAGGTGAAAAGTCATTTGCTCATACAATGAGGATATATATATAACCAATGAGGTGATTGTGCACCTTCTTTGTGGCTCTTTGTGATAAATTCCTCTTGTTTCCAATTGGTCAATGATGCCCAGGGATAGGGAAAAACATTCATTGCAACCCACCGATGGATCCTCCCCTACTCTTACTTGCTCTCCATTTCCCACCTACGAGGAGAGTCCTCGCTCAATTATTTTGATTGAGTCTAGAGTTTCCTTCCAAACCACAGACGCTTGCGGATTTTTCTTTTCCGGCTTTCTGGTCCATTCATCCAAAGGGGTTGGATCAACATACTTTGTTTTTACCACCATTGTCCACATATTTTCCTTCGTTAACAGCCTCCATCCCAGTTTTGCTGCCAGAGATGGGCTAAAAGCTGTGAGATCTTTTAAACCACACCTTCCCCACTCGTTCGATCTAGCCACATTTTCCCATGCTACCCAAGGGAGGACCAAGTCCTCTTTTGAACCAGCCAATAGAAATTTGTTGCATACTTTTCTTACTCTTGCCAGGATTCTCTTGGGCACCCATGTAAGTGCTGCCTAGTAGATAGGGATTTCCATGATTATATGTTTGATCAAAACTAGCTTGCCAACTCTTGATAACCATTTGTAACTCCAGTGTCTAGTCCTGTTTTCAATTTTAGCAGTCAACCAAAACCAGTCCTGGTTCCTATATTTATCAGCTTTAAAAGGAACCCTAGGTATTTGAAGTTGTCAGTTTGTTGCACTAAAAATTGTCACCTTGACATTCTACAATCTGTGTGAGTCCATTACCACTCATACTTTCCTCCTTTGCATGTCTTAAGCCTCAATTCCTCACATAAAGCCTTGAAAATAAGAGAAAGCCCTCGAAAGTCTCTAAAACTCTGGTTCTGCACTTTCTCTTTGCATTACCTACAGTCCCGCACCTAATCGTCATGTCTCCTGTGCACCTGACCGATCTGTCTCTTTGTTATGGGTGCGGACCCCTGTAAAAGTTAAAAATGCGCAAGTACATTCTAAAAACTCACTTTTACTCATTTCTAGAAGCTTCTGGAAGGAATCTTGAGGTGGCAAGTTCGCTCTCCTAAGGTTCATGCATCCCATACCTTAAGGAGTTAACCCCTTGATGCGAGGAGCTTATCCCTTTGAAGGAGGATTCTATCCCTTCACAGGTGGACTTGTAACCTCATCCCCTGCACTATAAAAAGAAGCATTGGGCTAGTTACTTGGGAGGGGAGAAGCTGAATATTTTTGAGGTGAAATGTTGTTGGAACTTAGTCTTCTTACTTGAGTTTTTATGAGGAGAGATTACATACCTCTATGATCTCATTTAAAAGAGTGCAAGGCTTGTCAAAGTAAAGGAAATTCGTGTTTCAAACCCCACCGAGAGCTTGTTCAACATCAAGGCTGAAAAGGTTGTAAAGTTCTTCTACTTCAAAGTTAATACAAATAAGTTTGTTTTTCTTAATAAGATGTTGATTCATGGTTTATTTTATGGATTCCTTGATCACCGTAATAGACATGATTTATGATATTTGCTATGCAGGTGCTATATAATGTTTGTCTGTTTGTGATGGCAAGTCCTCAAAGGTAACTCTTTCGAACAATTGAAGGATGGCTACTATGAACAAACATTGGATATAAGGTAGGGTCTTAACACCTTTATAGTATTTATTTATAAATCGTATATGTCTAGAGAAAGATAGATTGGTTCCCAAAGAAGGACCCCTCAACCATTTAGAGTGGAAAACACATGATAAGCTGGAAGCTCTAGGATTTTAACAAGTGAGAAGATTTATGATGTTTTTAAATATTATTATTTTTTATAAGCTTGGTGGGAAGATTTATGATAATGATGGTGGTCAGATCTGCCTTTGTTAGGGTTTGTATGTGACAGGTGGCATCATTAACTATCATTTGGGCTCTGCTTGGTCGTGTTTATTGAGATTAGTTCATTGATTGATAAACAGACGATGAAATGTGAATGATCATTAACGTTTTAATATAAATTTATATTTTCGTTTTTGTTTTTGAATTTGTGAGTATAGGGTTTTATAGTTTGAATTGTCACTGTGGTGTGAAGAATTATGAGATAGATGTTTCACACACATTTTACAGCTTTTCCAGAAGCAAAAACATAAGCCATTATTTTTAGAACTATGCAAGGGAAGTTTAATATATCCCCAATATATTATAGATTCATAAATTTAATTATAATTATTAAAAATATATAAATAATTAGATCAATGTTTAATCAATTAAATTTATTTTTTTAATATTTTCAGAAAAAGATTATAGAAACAAAATCAATTTTTCCATTTTATAAGTAAAAAAAATATAACTTTTGTTGTTTGGATATCAATTTTGACACAATTTTTTTTTAAATTATTCATTAATTTTGATTATGTAATTTACAGAAATTGAATGTTGCAAATTTTTCAAAACCTTATATTCAAAAATTAATTTAAAAAAAAAAAAAAAAATTATATATCATTATTAAAAACTATATTTTCAAATTTTAACCCAAAACAAAAAATTCTAAAATTTATGTTATTATTAAAAATTATATTTTCAAATTTTAACCCAAAACAAAAATTCTAATACCTTAACTGCCCATTACTTTTCCAATATTACCGTTTTCAAATTATTATTCTTTTTTCTTTTCCAATATTACAGTTCTCAATTTTTTTTTCTTTTCCATTATTACAGTTTTCAAATTATTATTCTTTTTCAATAGAACGAGAAAAAAAAAAACAACTACTAATTTTATATTAATACGATAAAGACCAATGCATTCATTAAAAATATAATACCATATATTCTACATATCAACATGTAAATCTTATCCAGACATGCTCCGAAAATACTTGTAGTCTTATACAGTTGCATGCAAAAAAACCATTGATAAAAAATAGATTCTAATATGCCATCGCTAGCATAGGTATATGACAAACATACAAAAATAAAAAAGAGAGAATCAAATGAGTCCTATGAATAGTTAAAATAACAGATAAGATAGGACCTGCAAATCTAACCTCAACTCTCGGATGTCCACGATGCTGATTTGAGGGAAAATCTTCATCCCACCACAGGAAAATAGAAATAGCTGTTGACACGAACATATGACCACATCTTCCAGCTGAGGCTCTCTGGTCTGAGAGGACATCTCTTCAACTCCATAACCTTAAGTTGTTCCAGCAAGTTCCCAATGACCTACAATTGCGCCTGTGCTGTGCAAGCTGACAGCAGTTCTTCTTGTGAATCCGCCCATTGCTGATACCGCTCTGACAATCTGTGCAATTGGGCAGCTGACTCAAGTCTCAGAAATTGCATAACGTTTTCTAGATCTATCGTTAATTCCATCTTTGTTTAGAGAAATAAATCTTCAAATCCGACTCAAAGACCTGAAGGAATCGCCCATGGATGATTTTTGGTTCCAAAGAAGCACCCCTCTTCATGGAAAATCAACACTTCAGATTGGAAAACACATGATAGGCCGGAAGCTCTCGGATTTTAACAAGTGGGAAGATTTATGATGTTACTAAAGGGTTAGATAACCATCGTTGTCAGATCTGCCTCTGTTAGGCTTGTATGTGACAGATGCCGTCATTAACTATCATTTGGGCTCTGCTCGGTCGTATTGATTGACAGACAGACGATGACATGTGAAAGATCGGTCGTATTGATTGACAGACAGACGATGAAATGTGAAAGATCGTTAACGTTTTAATAGAAATTTATATTTTCGTTTTTGTTTTTAAGTTTGTGAGTATAGGTTTTTATAATTTGAATTGTCACTATGGTCAGGAGAATTATGAAATAGATGTTTCATGCACATTTCATAATTTTTTCAGAATGAATGAATAAAATTTTAAGGTTTACCAGATTAGTTAGAGTTTATGGGATCAGTAGTTTTTTGCTTTTTGCCTTCTATAATTTAATTTTCTATTCTCAAGTTATTATTTTTAGAAGAATTATGGAATAGAAATTTCATATATATTTTCTAATTGTTTTTAAAAACCCTAATATACAATAGATTTATAAATTTAATTATAATGATCAAAAATATATAAATAATTACGTTAATATTTAATCCATTAAAAAAAAATTGGTCACTTCTTATAATCAGAATTTTGGGAAAAAAATTATCAAAAATAAAATCAATTTTTCCATTTTAAATAATTGTTTTTTAGGATATCAATTTTGACAGAAATTTCTTGAAATCACTTATTAATTTTAATTATCTAATTTAATTGAATGTTGCAAATTCTTTAAAACTCTATATTTAAAAATTCATTTTAAAACACTAAAATTTATAATATTACCAAAAAATTATATTTTCAAATTTCAACCCAAAACAAAAAATTTCTACTACCTTAACTTCCCATTACTATGCCACTATTACTGATATAAAATTATTATTATTTTTTTCAAAACAAAAATTAAGATAAAAACCAGTACATTTATCAAGAATACAGTGCATTCATTTTTTTCTGCATAAAAAAAATTCAGAAAATGTAATCTCATATAGTATACATATCAACATGTAAATCTTATACATACTCCGGAAATACTTCCATAAATACTTACAATCTTGTATTGCATGTAAAAATACCAGACATACTCCGGAAATACTTACAATCTTGTGTTGCATGCAAAAAAAGCCATCAACTAAAAGTAGATTCTAATATTCCATCACTAGCATATGTATATAATCAACGTACAAGAATCAAATGAGTCTAGTTAAAATAACATGCAAGATAGGACCTGCAAATCTAACCTCAACTCTGCGGATGTCCACGATGCTGATTTGAGGGAAAATCAGCATCCCACCACAGGAAAATAGAAATAGCTGTTGACAGGAACATATGATTGCATCTTCCAGCTGAGGCTCTCTGGCCTGAGAGGACATCTCTTCAACTCCATAACCTTAAGTTGTTCCAGCAAGTTCTCAACGACCTAAAATTGCGCCTGTGCTGTGCAAGCTGACAGCAGTTCTTCTTGTGAATCCGCCCATTGCTGATCCCGCTCTGGCAATCTGAGCAATTGGGCCGATGACTCAAGTCTCAAATTGCATAACGATTTCTATATCTATCGTCAAATTCAAAATATCCCTGCCCTAATGCTCCAATATTTCAGCTGAGGCTCTCTGGCCTGAGAGGACATCTCTTCAACTCCATAACCTTAAGTTGTTCCAGCAGGTTCCCAATGACCTACAATTGCGCCTGTGCTGTGCAAGCTGACAGCAGTTCTTCTTGTGCATCTGCCCATTGCTGATACCGCTCTGACAATCTGAGCAATTGGGCGGCTGACTCATGTCTCAGAAATTGCATAACGTTTTCTAGATCTATCGTCAAATTCAAAATATCCCTGCCCTATGCTCCAATATGCCAAATCCCGTCTGATGCTCGATACTTGCACAGTAACCATTGATGCGTAATTTCCTGGAGTGTAGTACTTCAACCACGTGAGTGCGCAGAATTATATCATAAATACGCTTGTTCACGAGACAGGCTATGTGGCGAGTTGACGAGATAGGCCATATTGCATAATTGTACACGGAGTGGAGTGTTTGCTTTTATTTGCGGGGTTTTTTTAAGTGAGTTTTAAATAAATAAATTGAAATTTTGATTTCTGTTATTTAAATATATAAATTTAGTATTCTGAAAAATTTTAGTGCAGATTCAATACCTTAAAATTTTTAGGGCATTTTTTTATGCATGTGTTATTTATCAAACTTGTGATTTCAATAAATTCTTGTTGAATTTTAAAAAATTAAACTGAAAAAAATCCACCAAAAAAATAACAATAAAAACAATTAATATATACCAAAACAACATTTTATTTATCCTATTCCCTCATATAAACGATTCTTCTAATTAATTTGTAGCGAAGAGGGAAGCATGTCCTCTGGGGGTTTTGAACTTTGGTGAGGGTATGAAATACCCTCGCTCAAGCATGTCTTCTGGGGGGTTTTGAACTTTGTGAGGGTATGAAATACCCTCGCTCTACCATTGAATCAGGGCATTTTTGGTAAACCATTATACTATAACTTGCAAGTATTTTGATTTTTAACATTGTTTAACTTACTAAACTATATATAACGGCATGCAACTAGCTCCCTATGCTTTTTGTAATCAACAACAAAATGTTTGCCATGCTGGCAATGGCCCAACTTTCATGATTCAGGGTACATTTAGTACCTATGAGCATCATTGTTACCACCCACCACGTTAAATATAGAGATGCTTCTTTTTAATTACAGCGGACATTTTTCTCTTGATATGAAAGTCAACTTTGGGTGGGCTATCTTGAAAATTAACTTGGATAAGAGAAGAGGCTTCCTTAAAAATGATCTCCTTGTACTCGGGAAGGATGAAAAGCATATGATTTGAGGAAATAATTATTAGAGTTATATCTTTTTGGCTTTGGTTTAGCTTTAAGTTTATGGATGCTTTGTTGAGATTTTTGGTATTCATAAATTAGGCAAAAATCTCATGTAGGTGACAACAATAAGATTTGTTGCTATATTGGCTCTATTTTGTTGGGAAAGAGTTAATGCAACCTATATTTGTTGTGAGAGGATTTATGAGTCAGTTAGATTCTCTTAGCTATAAAATATATGCCCGTACAGATATTGAAATGAGTTAGAGAGTGTGAGAAAATAATTATTTGTAATCTCCTGATTAATAATAAGATTGCTGATGCCTCTGTTTGGTGGACGTAGCCCAGATTGGTTGGGTGAACCATGTTAAATCATTTTGTCTATTGTGTATGATTTTTATACCGTATTTTGTCTTTTAATTTCCGCTGCGCATTGTTATGCGCTAACAATTGGTATCAGAGGGTGTTGGAGCGAGTGCGTGCGTGTGAACAGATCGCTGTAGGTGGAGTTTTTCGAGTTTTGGCGATCGGCGCGGGTTCTGATGAAACAATCGTGCCAATAATATCTAGTGAACGGATTGGCACGGGTAATCGGGGAATAAAAGTGCCAATTGGCGTGGATTCGACTTTATTAGTCGCGCCAGGTCGCCAAGGTCCCGATTGGCGTGGATCCGAGGGGAAAAGTCGCACCAATTTGCCATTTACTTAGAGTGATTTTGCTCTCAGCGCGGATCGTCTGTTGTTCTGGTAGCGCCAAGTCCTCTTCGGAGCGCCAACCAAGAACTGTGTTGGTAAAACTGCAATTGTTTATTTGGTTTTTTATTTTATAATTTGCAATTTGTACAACAGAGCGATTTTTTGATAGAATAAAGACAGTACAGTAGAAAGCAAAGGCATTTGTTATTAGATATTAATTTGATTCATTAACAAGTTAAAATTGGAGATTATTTTTTGGTTGATACAATATGGCGAAAACTCAGAGTGCTCGTTTTGAGATCGAGAAGTTTAATGGCAAAAACAACTTCGAGATCTGGAAGGTGAAGATGTACGATCTGCTTGTGCAACAAGGTGTGGCAAAGGCGTTGATGGACAAATCCAAACAGCCTTACAACATAATAGATGATGAGTGGGATGAGATGGATGAAAGAGAAGTGAGTGCTATTCGACTGTGTTTGGTGGATGATTTTTTGTTTAATATCGTGTCGGAGAAAACGGTTGCTGATTTGTGGACGAAGCTTGAGAAGCTGTACATGACAAAATCTTTAACCAATAGGATTCTCCTGAAGCGACAGTTGTATAGTTTGCGAATGAAGGAAGGTACATCGATTACTGATCATTTGAATGCTTTTAATACTCTTCTCGTGCAATTAGAAAGTATAGAAGTAAAATTTCAATCCGAAGATAAAGCTATTATTTTATTGTGCTCGTTGCCCGAGTCGTGGGATCATTTTGTTACTTCTATAAGTCTTAGTTCATCAGAAACCATTGAGTTTGATGATGTAGTTGCATCTTTATTATCTGAAGAAACAAGGAGAAGGTCGCATTTAGAAACCTCTACATCAGAAGCAATGATGGTCAGAGGTCGTTCTAAAGAAAGACGCTCCAGTAGGCAGAGCAACCCGCGTTCAAAGTCGAAAGGGAAAAAGAGTAAGGTAAAGTGTTGGTTTTGTGGCAAATCGGGGCATTTGAAGAAGGACTGCTGGAAGCGACAGCAGCAAACTTCTAAAGAAGATTCGTTGACAGAGAAGAAGGAAGCAAACACGACAGATACAGGTTCGGCATCTGGTTCAGGTATGAGTGATGAAGTATTATCAGTTAATTTGTCAAATCATGATCAACATTGGTTGTTAGATTCTGGTGCATCAAACCACATGTGTATTCATAAAAACTGATTTAAGACGTATAAATCAATTAATGATGGAGTCGTGTACATGGGTAATGATAATCTAATTTAGAGTTCATTTCCCATGGAGATGTGCTTGGCAAAAAACAATTCCATATTATTTATTTCATTATAGACATTCCATATGATATGTTCCAAACAAGGGCTTCAATGAAAACCTTGTTATCCAACTTATCAATGACAAACTTTGAATCTCCCATGATTTGCATCTTACAAATGCTCCTAAAATTGGTGGCATATAATAAGGTCCTCAAAGATGTAAATTCCACATTCATGTTTATACCAAAACCATGGCAATATTGAATAAGAATATGATGATTCTGATGAAAGAAGATAACACCACCAACATCGTAGCACATGAGATGTCCCTGACCTCGTCCATCAAAAAATTCCCAAGTAGTATAGGGGAGCAATGGAGGCATGATTCGAATTTTGTTCTTCTTAATTTTCGATATGTTCTTAAAATTCTTATAGATGGATTCAATAGTTCCAATAGCTACTTCAGCCAAAATACAACAGTCATGAAATATAGCTTGAGTTCTAGCCCACAAAATAATGTTAACAAATGCTGTCGGAAAGACTTGTAGCTCTCTAACTAATGAATCATTAAACCAACCAAACACATAGGTTGGCTAAGGAGGGCTTATTCTAGGATGTAGAGGATGATTTGAAGAGGGTATTGATCAACTTCCAAACCTGTAGAGAAAAATTTCTACGAACAAAAGGGTGTAAAGTAGTCTCCTCTTAAGATTCACATAGCACACATCTTCTCGGGTTCGACCAAACTCTTTTCAATCCATTTTCCCATGTTAATATTTTTCATTCAAAAAAAGATATAAGGTAATCTTGGCCTTCCTAGGCCCATTTTGTTTCCATAAAATCTACCACCACCACAACCTATTCTCCATTAAAATCATGCCTCTATTTTGTAGGAATATGTTGACGTTGTTGGACTCGCCAACATTCAAGGGGTCTCCCCGATATGTGGTCCAAATTAGACCTCACACCATTTGGGATAGGAGCCCCATTCGGAATATGGCCCCGTTGTCAGTTTCTTAAAGAATTTCCTTGACTCTAACTGTCAACAAAAGAGAAGAATGCAAATGTGCCTTTGAAAGAATGTGAGTGTCCCTGGTGAGTATTCGATTTTAAGTGTGTCAAGATTCTTTTAGTGCAGAGGGAGAAAAGAAAGTGATCCTCTAAGAGAGAGGTAATAGTACCACCCTAGTAGAGTCACACATAACCAAGAAGGATAACTATAACATATAGGGGAATAGTCCACAAAGATGTGACGGTCAATATCAACCAATCAACAAGAGAGATTTGTCTAATATCCAACATAATAGTCCACAAGGATGTGAGAGAAATAGTAACCATTACAACACGTTCTCAATATGATAAGTACTAAAATAACCAAAATAGTTCAACTACTTTAGCACATATGAAAGAAAACATGAATTGCAAACATCCACAAAATACTCTTACAAATATTCATAATCCATGTTGAAGAACGTGTTGACCATGAGGCCTCTGATATTAAGTGAAAGTTACAAGACACATGTACACAATGTACACCCCTGGCTCCAATAATGGAGCGTTGGATCCATTCCTTGCTCCCCAAAAGAACTAACTTGTCTCTCTGATGCCTTGCGGGAGGAGACAAGGTGAAAAGTCATTTGCTCATACAATGAGGATATATATATAACCAATGAGGTGATTCTGCACCTTCTTTGTGGCTCTTTGTGATAAATTCCTCTTGTTTCCAATTGGTCGATGATGCCCGGGGATAGGGAAAAACATTCATTGCAACCCACCGATGGATCCTCCCCTACTCTTACTTGCTCTCCATTTCCCACCTACGAGGAGAGTCCTCGCTCAATTATTTTGATTGAGTCTAGAGTTTCCTTCCAAACCACAGACGCTTGCGGTTTTTTCTTTTCCGGCTTTCTGATCCATTCATCCAAAGGGGTTGGATCAACATACTTTCTTTTTACCACCATTTTCCACATATTTTCCTTCGTTAACAGCCTCCATCCCAGTTTTGCTGCCAGAGATGGGCTAAAAGCTGTGAGATCTTTTAAACCACACCTTCCCCACTCCTTCGATCTAGCCGCATTTTCCCATGCTACACAAGGGAGGACCAAGTCCTCTTTTGAACCAGCCCATAGAAATTTGTTGCATACTTTTCTTACTCTTGCCAGGATTCTCTTGGGCACCCATGTAAGTGCTGCCCAGTAGATAGGGATTTCCATGATTATATGTTTGATCAAAACTAGCTTGCCAACTCTTGATAACCATTTGTAACTCCAGTGTCTAGTCCTGTTTTCAATTTTAGCAGTCAACCAAAACCAGTCCTGGTTCCTATATTTATCAGCTTTAAAAGAAACCCTAGGTATTTGAAGTTGTCAGTCTGTTGCACTAAAAATTGTCACCTTGACATTCTACAATCTGTGTGAGTCCATTACCACTCATACTTTCCTCCTTTGCAAGTCTTAAGCCTCAATTCCTCACATAAAGCCTTGAAAATAAGAGAAAGCCCTCGAAAGTCTCTAAAACTCTGGTTCTGCACTTTCTCTTTGCATTACCTGCAGTCCCGCACCTAATCGTCATGTCTCCTGTGCACCTGACCGCTCTGTCTCTGTGTTATGGGTGCGGACCCCTGTAAAAGTTAAAAAGGCGCAAGTACATTCTAAAAACTCACTTTTACTCATTTTTAGAAGCTTCTGGAAGGAATCTTGAGGTGGCAAGTTCGCTCTCCTAAGGTTCATGCATCCCATACCTTAAGGAGTTAACCCCTTGATGTGAGGAGCTTATCCCTTTGAAGGAGGATTCTATCCCTTCACAGGTGGACTTGTAACCTCCTCCCCTGCACTATAAAAAGAAGCATTGGGCTAGTTACTTGGGAGGGGAGAAGCTGAATATTTTTGAGGTGAAATGTTGTTGGAACTTAGTCTTCTTAGTTGAGTTTTTATGAGGAGAGATTACATACCTCT
>APFE030125755.1:0-10178 GCA_000404065.3 Pinus taeda | reverse complement strand
GTCCACTGTGGAAAAAATACTTAGAGCTGGATACTATTGGCCCACTATTTTCTCTGATGTCAAGAAATTCACCACCGCATGTCACAAATGTCAAGTATTTGAAGGAAAGAGACAATTGCTGCCACTACCCCTAAGGCCTATTGCAATAGAGAGACCATTTCAGCAATGGGGCCTGGATTTCATTGGAGAGATCAATCCCTCATCTTCAGGCCAACATAGATGGATTCTGACAGCAACGGACTACTTCACAAAGTGGATTGAATAAATCCCATGCAGACAAGCAAATGACTTCACCATCATACAGTTTCTTGAGACCAATATCCTTGCTAGATTTGGATGCCCTGATAAAATAATAACAGACAATGCTGCTGCTTTCAAATCTAAAAAAATGGTCAGCTTCTGCCACAAATTCCACATTGTTTTGGGCCATTCTACTGCATACTACCCTCAAGGAAATGTCCTGGCAGAATCCTCAAACAAAAGCTTGGTAAATATGATCAAGAAGGTGTTGGAAGAGAACAAGCAAAATTGGCATAAGAAGCTTATCAATGCCTTATGGGCAGATAGACTAACAACCAAAAGATCAATTGGGGTCAGCCCATATGAGTTAGTCTATGGATTAGAAGCAAAGTTCCCCTCATTACTGGGGATCCCTGTTATGAAGCTACTCCAAGAAAGTCAAGCTGAGCCTGATGATATACAGAGGAGAGTAAACCAGATTATATGCTTACAGCAAACCAGGGACCAAGTCTACACCAGAGTCCAAATCTTACAAGAAAAACTAAAAAAGGCTTTTGATAGAAGGACCAAGGCTGACGATTTTAACATAGGTGACAAGGTTCTCAAGTGGGATTCAAGAAGAGAGAACAAAGGAAAGCATGGAAAGTTTGATTCCCTTTGGAGAGGACCATTTCTCATCCAAGCAGTGCAAGGGAATAACACCTACTTTCTTGAACATCTTGATAAAACTGACTTGGATGAAGGTCCTGTCAATGGTAGAATGCTGAAGCACTATTTTGACTACCTTCCATAGATACAGCATGCCTGCTCTTGTACATAATTTGTTGTATATATATCCTGAATTTGTTGTATATATTGTTATCCCTAAAACATGTGAATAGGTCCATTTCAAGAAATATTGCAGATACAAGAAGGGGCTGGGCTGCATCATGTGTTTTCAATAGCCCAGTCTGCATTTTGAGGAATCCAGGGTGAAAAGCTCCAAAGTTTGAAAAGTAGTAGCCAAAGGGCCAAGGCACACTGACCTGTTGTTCTTGGTCTTTCAAGGAGAAAAACCATCCCCATGTGGAGCCACTGTTGGTTACCTATACCAATAGGTTTCATATTTCATGATTGGAAAAATTCAAGTGCCAAATATGCTCCACTTTGCTGCTACAAAGGTTTCATATTTGCAAAAGAAGACAAGGTGTGTACATGCCTTCAGGCCTATTAAAATTCTTATGGATGACCCAACAGTCTAATCTGGGTCATGCCATGTTTTCAATTTATGTTGTAGAATAGAGAAAGAAATCTGTCCAAACTGTTTAATCTTGGCAGATCAGTAGTTAGGCAGAGAAACTAAGGTTCCCAACTGCTTAATCTGGGGCCTTGGAAGAGATAAGCTTAGTGCTAGATAGGAATTGAAAGCAAAAAGCCAATGGAAAAGAAAAGGCACACAAAGGCTTTGCAAGTCCAAGTGCACCCTCCAAGAAGGAATAAAAATGTTAGGCTAAATAATTGGGTAGGTAGATGGGGTTGCAGAAATGGTGTTCCCCCAAAGATCAACTTGGCTATGCAAAGTACAGGCAAAACAACACAGTGGAGCATGTCTAACTCCCCTCTCTCCCTTTGTTTACCACTCATAACTAACACCCCTGCACCAGGTATGATCATAAGGGACACTCAAAGTTTTATGGTGGTGCTTAAGGCCATTAGAAGCCACATTTCTTGTGTAAAGTTCTTTTCATTTTGATCTACTCTTTACACTAAGTTGTTTTCAAGAAAACTTGGTTGTATTGGTCTTCATTCACATTTTCCCCCTCATTAACCTCTAACTCTATTACCTAGCTCCCTATACTTCACCTCCCCTATTATTATAACACCATGGTGTATAAACCCCAAACAATGTATAAATATCCCTTCCTTGGCATTATAGCCATAATTTCCACTCCCAGGGCATTGAATTAACATCTGGTTAAGGTCAAGAACCCAAGTCTAACCCCTTGTCTCCATCTGAGCCTATCTACCTGGTCAACTCTCCATTTTTTCCTAAAAACCCCTTGGAGAAACCCTTTTGGGCACCTTTATACCACTAAAAGGCAAAAATATGATGAAACCCACCTTCCCCGCCTTATCCTAAGGTCGGGAGCCAATATGTGCCTTTTTCCATATAAATCGACCAAAACCCGCTTATCCTAAAGTTTTGCCCTTCATACGCCTTTTGTAAAAATTTGCACAAAAACCTTTGCTTTTGCCTTTTCCTAATGTCGTTGGGCAAATATGATGTTATTAAAGAAAATCATCAAAAACTATTGAAAATTATTCATAAAACGAAGGGTCCCGCCGGGCGTATTTTCCGATAAATATTATATTTTAAACCCGCCCGTTGACTATTAGCCTTCGTGCAGCTTGTAGACCCGATAACTATCCGATCGCGGCCCTACCAGATCTACGGCCAACAGGAATTTCGGAGGGGCCCGACGACCGACTGTTAATAAATATTGACCTTATCCGCCGTGCAGGTTCCTTGCCCGACAGCCGTCAGATCGCGCGCCTGCAGATCAACGGTTCTCATGGATTTCGGAAGGCCCCCGATGTCCGACAGATACCTTCCGATATCTGTCAGGCGATTACATCACACGGGGACACGAGTAGCTCCCAAACTCCGTCGGAGCCCCCTCTGACAGATTCCTTGCCGTGCAGGAGGGGGCCCGATATGGCGACACCTGTCCACCCGCGTCCCCACCCCGTTGGCGCCTACGTCAACGCCACGACCACCCACACTGCCCTCCATTGGTCCATCTGGCCGCCACTTCATCGCCCCCGTGGACCGGTCCCAGGCCACCACGTCACCTGATGACGTCCTACTGACGTCATCCGACCCGGACCCACATGCTGACGTCACTCAAAAAGCGCGCCAATAAGCCAAAAAGGGCCATATTTTCACGATTTTTCGCGTTTTTATCATTTTTGGTAAAAGGCACCTTTGCTCCCTCTGCATGCATATTATGACGAATAGTCTACCAGTCAACTTCAGACCATCCACAGACGTTCAAAGCTCGTACCCAACTGCTGTTTCGTCCCGAACAACTGGTTAAACAGGTATTTGCCCATCAACCTCCCTGCAACCTGTTTTTTTCACAGTGAATTGTAAAAAATACCCAAACATGGCAGAAACTCAAGAATTCACCACAAAACTAAGTTTATCCAGCTCCCCCTCAAAGAATTAACGGTCGAAATCTACTAGCAGAGCCATTTTACGCTAGAAATTTGAGGGAAAAACCCTTCTCTGTTCACGCAGTCGTGAACCATAGCTCATAACCTGCCCATAAATTATCAAAAGAAGTCTGCTAAACACGGTGAATAGCCTTCCCAGAGTGCCAAACAGTATTTCAATTGCTGTAAACCTCTTCTGCAACCCTGCATTTCTCTGAGAAACCCACTTTCTCAGACAGCCCATTCATCAATTGTCAAAAAACATTTAAGCAGACATGGACATTCCCTCTGCATCAGTAGCCCTCAATGTTGCTCCCCTGAATGCCCCCCAAAGAGAGCTGGAGTGGAAAGATTTGGCAGACCTAGATTACCAAATCTTAGAGCACTGCCCATCTAAGTGCAAATTCCACATTCATCTGCTAAATGAGCTCAGAGCCAGACATAGAGATGGAACAGATATTCTAGGCATTTGGGAGTCCTCCCTCCCAATCTTCAAGCTACCTCAGGTAAATCAGTTCCCTGACCTCATTCATTTATGTGCTATCTGCTATGACCCCATGCACAGGGCTGTGCTCAACCCTGAAGGTGCAGTAGTGTTCTATACAACCCCTGAGGCCATCAGGGAAATGCTCCAATTCAAAACACAGAAGGAGTTGGTTCCTTTGTCTCTACTAGACCTGATCAACCAAGGAGCCAAGGTACTAACAGAAGCACAGATCATAAAGTTGAATCAATTGTTTATCACAAACACTGACACAGTGCTGCACCCTCCCATCTTTGATGGCTACCTAAATCAACTGGGCCTGGACTTGGCATACATGATAAGCTCTGTTTTGGGGTATAAATCAATGGAGTTTATTGAGGAAACTGTACTGGTGATGATGACAATGTTTTCCCCCGGTAAGACTCCCATTTGTTATGACTATGCCACATATATCTCAGACAAGATACATGAGCAATTTCTACACTTGTCCAGAGAGAAGGTGTTCAGATACACCTCATACATTTATCATCTCATTCTGTACCACCAACATGAGAAGTTCTCCTTTAAGATCAAGAGAACTGATGCAGCAGGAAACCCAAGGTCAGTGGTATACTGGACCTCAGTCTTCCACATCCTCACATACTCCCCATACACATACTCAGAGTTCATAGACCTGTTCATCCATCCAGCTATGTCTCTCTTTGTGACTTCACCCCCACCAAGACTATCTGATGAGATGCAGAGGATTCTGCAGCTATCTAGTGCCTACAGCATAGGGGATTGGTACTTTTACCAACACTTCACTGTGATCAGAATATATGGGTGTGAGCTGCGCCCATACAAGCTGCCCAGGTACGTGCCCATGAGACTCTTTGCCTTGGAGTATTTCAAGCAATTTGGCAATGTCGATCAGGTGCACTTTGCAGGAAGGGGCAAAAAGGCACAGCTTAAAGTGAGAAACCAACTTGGCCACCTTGTCGTAAACAAGAGAGAAGGATGGAAAGAGACAGACAGGATGTTAGAAGGCCTTCGCCTAAGACAAAGCTTCCTTTGGAAGCCCTATGACCCTAACAACTTCATATCCTTGAGAAGGCAGAAATGCAAACTCTCTAGCTATGAGCATGAGAGCATGCTCCACATTCAAAGACATGCCAATCAACCAAAGTGGAGAAGAAACACACTAGAAGAGCCTGTAACTCAAGAAGAGCTAGTTGAAAGAGCTAGAAGGCATTTGTTAAAAATGGCTGACTTAGAATGTCCTTCTCAGGTACCTGCTCTCCCAAAGCCTCAAGCAGCAGCAGTTGCTTCATCCTCTGCAACACAGCAAGAGGCAGTGCAAACCACCGATCAAGAGCAGAGCAAAGGCAAGGATAAAGTTATGGAAGAAACACAGGGCCAACAGGGCCAACAGGATCAACAACAGCAGCCCCAGCAGGAACATCAACAAGCAGACCAACAGGGTCAGGAAAAGCAAAAAGGAGAGTCCCAGATGGCCACCCAAGAACAAACAGCACCAGTGGCACCTTCGAGGCAAGACTCTAGGGTTGATTCCTCTGTCCTCCAGACCCCTCAAAGGGAGGACATTAGCAGAAAGAGAGAGAGGGAGACTCCCCTCACTGAAACAATGGAGAAGAGGCAAAGATTAAATCCCTTCTCAGAGGAGGAAATGCCAAGCATGGAGGCTTCTGCCAGCTCTTTGCAACAGGAGCAAGACAGGGCAGCATTGGGAGAAGTGAGCTCCTCAGGGCAGCAGCAGGGAACAGGTGCAAGCATAAAACAACAATTCAAAGATGCCAAAAGAAGGAGTGAGCCAATAAAGATTCGACTCTACAATCACCTCCTAAACATGGCACCTGCAAACCAACAGAGGCTCATGTCTGCATTTGATGTGCAGGAAGGAAAGATGACAATGAGCCACTTCACCCCAACAGTGCAGCAACCACAAACAACTGCAGACTACATCAGGACCAATCTGGAGGTCCTGTCAAAAGACATCCACCCGATGGATCAAATTGAGCTCCACAAACAGACGGGTGAGATGGTCTATGCCACCTTGGCAGATAAGACCTTAGTCAACTACAGGCTGCAGAATAGCCTGAACAATACTGCAGCATAGCTTGAGTTGGAGAAGGCTTCCTCGCAAGCTAAGGACAACAGGATTAAGGCCTTAGAGGAAATAATCATAGAGTTTGGGCATGACCCCAATGATGTCAAGGCTATACAACAAGTCCTCAAGCTGAGGGATGCTGATATGGCAGCAATAAAGAAGAAATTGAAAATCTCACCAACTCTCCACCCACAAACGGATGAGGTTGCCCAGCAGAGGCAAGAAAAGGATGCAGCTACCTTACTAATGACATTATACAAGGAGCTCATCCAAACACAGGAAAAGCTGCAGGAATCAGAAGCCACATTGGAAGGAGCATTGCAGCAGAAGGAGGCAAGACAGTCCTCTCAGCCACCCCCAGAAACAATAAACCTTGAGGAAACCCCTCAAGACACTGCCCCCCCCAGCCAACAAGTGCAGCAAGAAGCTCCAACCACCACAGCACCAGCCACCACAGCACCAATAACATAGCAGGCTGAAAGCCTGGACATGCAAAAGCTGCGGAAGGAAATACAGGTACTGGAGTCCCAGATGTCTGAGCTAAGCCAAGCCCAGGACAGCCTGGCAAAAATAAATGAGAAATATGACAAATCAAAGCAAAATGTGGCTGAGAGGGAAAGAGAGGTAAAGGCCCTGAAAAAGAGGATTGCTGAGCTAGAGAAAGAGCTCACATTGGATAAAGTCACAGCAGAGCTCAAAAAAGTCATCTGGACCACCATTGGCCAGTCAATAACAAACCAATGGGAATACATTGAGGCCATATATGAGAAAGTGGCACTCATAGGAAGAGCACGAAAATAACTCCACAGGGCAAGGGTATCTCTAGGCAACATGCCTGAGATTGCCCCCAAGATGATAGAAGTGCTAAATTACAGGACAAGCTCCCAGCTAGTAAGAATGGGGATTGAGAACAGAACAGAGACCATTTCCCTAATCAAAAGAGTCCTGACAATGAGGAGCCTGATTCAGACCCTGGAAAGAAGGATCCAGGATATGCAAGCTGATATCAATAAGTTTCAGAACAGATTCATGGCATTACAGGATAGAGGGCTCCCTAGCATATTAGATCCTTCAGGAAAATTACTCTCCCATGAGAAATATGTTAAGAGAGTAAGCAGTTTTGCAGCTACACAGATTGCAGAAGCACCTAGTACATCTGCAGAGGCAGGCCCAGTAACAGGGAAAATTCTTTTTGATAGAGTAGATAATTTATTCTTTATTAGAAACGAAGTTGCACATTTATTTGATGATCCCCCTCACTTCTATAAGTATACTGAGGCTGATGAGACCATAGGGTCAATTTTGAAACATCAGTTGCCTCCACCAGATATATGGCAGGAATTGATTCAATTACTGTTGAACCAAAGTCAGTAATCGCGGTTTTTTCCTCAACAAACAATTTGAATTTCATACACAGCAGGACAAAGACACAGCAGCAGGTATGAAGACAGAGGCTGAGCCAACTCAGCACAGGTACTCAGGCCACAACAGCAATCTCGGCAGGCATAGGTGGCAGGACCAAGAAGACACAGAAAGTTACAACTGCACATGCCACGTCATTCAGCAGTTATGCCAAGAGCTCAACCGACTCCGTGAGCCTCAAAGGTCAAAATTGGCTCTGACAGGAGTTAAAGGCCTTTATAACTCATCAAGATTATAATAACTTCTCATCTGCAAACCCTGTTCGAGTAAAAGCAGATATTTTCTCTCTCAGATGACTCAATGCCTGAGATATTTTGTAAAAGACTTCTATATATTTCCCCTCGCATTTGTTAGCAGGGGTTGGACTCCGGATGTAAGAAATCTCTTAAGATCTATTCTGTTATTCCTCTATTGTAAATTTTCAGACAACTAATACAAAGATGATGGGATTTCCAAAAGCATTGTGTTTCTGATGTCTGGCTGGTGTATGGCTGAAGGTTGCAGGATTCCTGTGTATTCCATGGCTCAATAAGTTTTCTTGTTACTCTTTGTTATATATATGTTCATTATACTTTCATATATCTTTCATGTTTCCATGTACTCAATATCTAAGTAGCAAGGAAAAAGAATAGTCTCAAGACTTAATCATTGATTACCCTGAGCTCAATCTAAGCTATTTCATATGTTTTCTTTAGTTATGGTAACGAAAGAGTAATTCTTAAGTGCTACCTTTCACACCATATCATCACAATAATCTATTTGTTTTAGGAATTCAAGTAATTGCTCCTAAGTAATAGACCTCTTTCCCACTACCCAGCTCAGTAAAGAATTCTTAAATGCTCTTTGCTAGTTGTTTTCACTTCACCCTCACAAATTTATAGTTTGTTTTATGAAATACATACAGGCCCTGTAATCCCAGCAACACTTAATCCAGGATCTCAAGAAAGCAACAGCTACAGACCCCATTGCCCCAATGGATTAGTTTCACCTGCAGAGAACACTCTAAAAAGATATCAAAATCATCCTCCCAACCAAACATAAAAGACAATCAAACATTCACTTCATAACTAGCCTAAAAACTCCATTAGGACAGTGACAAATCATAAAGAGAGAGCCCTCTCTGATTACAGCTTGGCTAGAAGTTGTAATCCAAAGATTGGTTAGTGGTTACCCCGGTCGTATTCCCTTAGAGTCAAAGGGAACAACCTGGGGGATAACATAAATGGCGACTCCACTGGGGACTTCAGGATCTAAAGGTCTGTATATCTACCAAGAGATTACACTCAGAATCTGAACATCAGTCAAGAGACCTTCAAACTACTCCCATACAAGCATCTGTAGCCTTAAGGTAGAGCTGACTCAGATATCCTTTATACCCAATACAGATACACAGAATCTGTCAGAGCTTCTATCCAGCCCTTGCTCTATTAATCTTTCAGAAAGAATTCAAAGGACTAGCTCAGAAGCTGGCTCCCAAGAAGAGTCTTCGGTACACTAGGGCTAATCCTGATCCCAACCCTCCTATTGTCTTTGACAATCCCAATACAATCCCCAGACTAATTAGGAATCAGCAGAAAAAAGACAACCTTGCTGACTTTAGTCCAGAGACAGTCCACCCTAACCCTATCTCCACTCCAATCAAAGTCTTATTCCATTCCACTCCTAATTCTCCTAGCTCTCCATCAACATCCCAAAGCCCCCCACCCACATCTTCTTCCCCTTTACACATTCCTTTGACTAGCACGCTTAATCCCTCTATACCTGTTACCCCTGTGGTACCCACTGCTCCTGTTATCCCAGTTGCCCTTGTCAATCCTCAGAATCTTGTGAACATGGCTATGAGGTATGCACCTCTGAAATTACCTGCCAATCCTGTGGCCTTACCTCAGGATTATCAGGCCAAAATCTCATATTTTGACTCCACTGGCCCTTATTCAGCTATCCAACATGCCAAGAGAATGCAAGATCATTTTGAAAATTATGAGATAGATGATGACACTGTGAGGATGAGAATATTTGTCCAAAGCTTAACAGGAGATGTGAGAACCTGGTTCAGGTCACTCCCTGCAAATACCATCAATAACCCTGATGAGCTTTACCAATCCTTCACAAACAGATGGGAGAAAAAGAAGGACCCTCTACATATACTTGGTGAATATGACATGATTAAGAGAGGTCCTCAAGAGATAGTTTTGGAATACTGTGCTAGGTTTAACAATGTATATAATGCAATACCTCAAAACCTGAGGCCTCCTCCTGACTTGGCCCTATATAAATTTCCAGATGGATTTGACCCAGACATGGCTTACCAGATAAAGGAAAGAGCCCCTCAAACCCTTGAAGAAGCTCAGAAGGTTGCTGTGATAGTTGAGGCAAACCTGATTGCTAAGAGGAATAGGGCTAGATTAGAAAAGAGGGTTGGCTTTAAAGAGGAACCCTCGGCCTTTGACCAAAAATTAGATGCAATAATTTCTGGTATGAAGAGGTTGGGCGACAGGGTAGAGTCTGTGGAAAGAAAGTATTCATGGGAGGCACCATCAAATAACTCTAACAAAAATCCAAACTTTAGGAGGAACCAAAATCCTAGTGGAGGCAAAACCAACAATGATCCAGACATAAGACCTCCATTTCAAGAAAACTATGTTGAAACATCCACATCAGAAGAACAAGTGGATGACACCCATATCCACCTAATGGGTCTTGATGATGAGCACCATGTCTTCCTAAGTC
>APFE030125735.1:12584-23723 GCA_000404065.3 Pinus taeda | reverse complement strand
ACAAGTGTTAGAGGTGAGTGAAAGGGCAAGATAGCTGTCAGTTGTGACTATAGTTGTGCATGTGATTTGCACAATCAGTGGGATTGAGTTGCCAATGAGGATTGTGTAGTGTTACACAAGGGAAACACGTGAATGGATCAGCCATTCTCAGTATTCTCCATGTAGGATTGCGCAGTGGAGGCAGACAAGCAGTGGAGGTGATTTGAGCCAGCGATTGTTTCAGATCTATGTTGTATTGTGTGTAGCAGTGGAGCTAGTATTGTATTGTGTACCGTTACATGATCTCAATCAATATAATACAAAGATAGTTTGGGGTTTTTAGCGAGATGCTTTCCCCGTGAAAAATATTTGTTATGTCTGATTGATGCTTCTATCTTTGCATGCAATTGTTTCTGCTTCGGTAATATTGATTTAACTGTAGATGAGATTATGTATTATGCATGCATTCCGCAATAGTGTATAATCAGGATAATCTCGGTTGAATAAGTGTCATTATTCATGAAATTTCTACAGTGTACCCATTGGATGTGTAATTTGATTATGCATCTAATAAGTGTCTAAACTTGAAATTTAAGTAAACCTATAACGAGATAAGCCAAAAATATAATTTTAAAAAGTAGTTTTTCTCCTTTTCCCTCCAAAATATTTACATATACCTTTTTTTAAATTTAAAGGATTTTCATAAGTTTACATATTATGACATGGAAATGACATGATAATTTCATGGGCACTTTTAGGCTGAAATTTACTCTAATGCAAGAAGCCAATTGACCCAAAGGAGTTGGAAGTGTACATGGATTTGGATATGAGGGCGAGATTGATCATGCTTGATGGTGTAGAGGATGCCCTCATACATCATTTGTCTGGGGAGAACACCGCACATGAGATGTGGATGACTCTTTAGAATTTGTTCCAAAATAAGAACGAGAACCGGGTATTGGTATTTGAGTATAATTTGAAGTCCACTAAGATGATAAAGAGTGAAGGCGTGACTTTGTATCTAACGAGACTGTCTTAGGTCAATGATGAGCTTGTTGTCATCAGTGTGACTATTGCAGATGGTGATACGATGAGGATTGCCTTGAAAAGATTCACCGAGGAATGGAAGCCCTTCATCAAAGGAATCGTTGCTAGAGAGAAGTTGTCAAACTGGAATAAGCTATGGGACGACTTCATTCAGGAAGAGTTGCAAGATGAGGATCTTCATCCAAAGAAGAAGACTTTCGATGATGACGTGGCACTTGGAGCACGAATGAATTGTAAGTAGAAGAAGGACTTGAGTAAAGTCAAGTGTTTCAACTATGGCAATATGGGCCATTTTCGTCAAGATGTCCAATGAAGAAGAAGGGAGATGATGAGAAGAAGAAAGGAAAACATGTTGGCGGTGTTTCCACTTATACTGAGATAGATGATATCACCAAGAGATTAGAGGAGGAGGACTTTGCTATGATATCTCATTTCTCGTAGCTGAATGGAACTCGAATTTGCACATGGTGTTGGATGACAAGAGTCAGTTGGAGATCCGAGGATTGAGTGTTGTGTCATTCATGATGGAGACAGGATGAGTGATGCAGGTCCAGGATGTATTGTTCGTACTAGGAATTAGACATAGCGTGATTTCTGCCTCGATGATCAAGAAGAAGGGGCTTGAGGTATTGTTCCAGGATGGGAAAGCAAGACTTGGGCCTAGAGGCTCTAGCTCCACTAGTATTGTACTTGGAGATAGAGAGCATGGTCTATATAGTGTGACAGATAAGAATATGGATAATGAGAAGCACATGGAGCACATGCAAGTTCCAGAGAAGCAGGTGCAGGCTTCATAGGAGCAGGTACAGGTTCTCGAGAAGAAGGTCCAAATTCCAGAGACCCAAAAGGAGTCGCATTCGAGAGAGAGCTTGCAAGTTCAGAGGAAGACTTTTCAACCCAAGAAGAGCTCGTGGTCAATGAGGAGCAAGGGCGCTTCTACAACTATCAAGAAGGAATCATGAGATATTGGAATGCAATACAGGAAAAGAAGAAGAAGTAGGGTGCTTCCAGCAGTGACAATGACACTTCCAAGAGAGGCGTATTTCACAGAACATGGATTGCTACGATTATGAGCACTAAGAGTTGGCCAAGTGTTGCGAGTAGTGATGATGATGATGAGTTACTTCCTAGTCTTGGAAATACCTCCCTCGCTAAGAAGGAGTGTTAATTTGTGCATCTTGGGAGGTACTCCAAGCCCTAGGGTTCGGGGTTTGGAGGGAAAAGTGCCACAACAGTCACTTGTGGGATTGGAACCCAAGTATGGGGTTTTGCACCAAATCGTGCTTTGGGAATTTACATAAGCACATTTTTACATGTGATGACATGCTATGATAGAGGGAAGAGAGGAGAATCCAATGGTTTGAGAATCGTCGAAATCTGAGTTGTAGAAGTGGAGATATGAATTTTTGAAGTTGTATTATGTGGTTTACACATGTGTTCAAGGTCGCCTTAGTGTAGAAATGGCCTATGACAGTTGTAGAAGCCCATAATCATGACATTGGAGGAGCCCTAGTGTATGGTATATATACAAGGTGAATATGAGGACTTAGAGCATCTAAAAGTGCAACACATACCTTGAGAACAACTCATGGAGGAGAGGGATATCTCTGTTTTGAGGCTGCAACAAGAGATGCTAGGATAGCGAGGTTGGAGGTATGTTTCAAGGGTTAAACAGGGGTCTGAAGGCTATTGTAGGAGGCTGAGGTTTTAAGGGCTGAATGTAGGTCTGTTTGGAGGCTAACAGATGGGTTGTTACATTGTTTAAAGGGTGTCGTGAGCAACAGTAGTGTTGTGTGGTAAGCCACAAGCCATACCACTACAACAAGGCTATTGTGGGCAATTTTTCGAGTTGTTTTGAGCCCTTATCTTTAGCGTGGAGGAGTAACATCTGTCCTTGCCTAGGCTGCAGATTTTGGAAGGTTGTTCAAGTACTGTTAGAGGACTTTAGGTTTGTAGTAGTGTGCCAAAGTGACCTAACCAGAAAATTCAAGAACATCAAAGTGACAAGCATATTTGGAGCAATGTTAGATGTGCATTACATCAAGGAAGTGGCCAGATTTGGATCAGAGTGTCGGGTAGCCTGTGGGAGCCATTTGGAGGCGTGATTGGGTGATTGTGAGCCTTCATCAGTGCAGATATTGCAATGTAGTATTGGGTGTCATTTATCTAGTGGAGGGCAGTGTGTTGGCTAAGCAAAGTAGCCATAGACAAGCTATCTTGAAGTCCAGAAGTGCAATACTTTGATGGAAAAAGGTGAGTGCTAGCCTAGAAGTTTGGAGCTCAGGAATTAGGCCTACCCAAAGAGAAGATTAGATTAGCTTGTGTACATGCTATAGAAGTGACTTGCAACAACGTTAGGTGGCAGCCCTCTTGGAGTCTCGATGTGTTGTCCTTTCAAGGACTAAGGGACAACTAGTGAGCAGTATGAAAGCGAAGGACCGACAGGGCAAGATACGACATAGAGTCTACGCAACGAAGTTTGTCATTGAATCTTGTATACCATATACTGTTGTATTATTCATATTTGGTTTAATATAACAAAGATTGGGTTGTACATTATTGTACAATATTTATTAAAAATTTTGTATACTTGTGTACATGTGATTTACTGCGTTATATTTTCTGTTGTGCAAAGTAATTCTAGTTGAGATTCTTAGTTTGGTAGCATCAATGATTTTAAGATTCTAACCTAGGCCCAAGATCGTGGAAATTCAACATTAAAATCGTTTACAAATACACTCATACAATGAGAATATATATCATAACATAATATAAACTAAAATCCCATTATATGATTAGAAACACAACTATAATATAATATAAACAAAATTCTCACTTGATGGGTAAAAAGGCAACAAAACTGTCTCCAAAACCAATTCATTAATATATGTATAAATTTCAAAATATTTTATAATGCAAACAACTTTTTTAAATTTTCGAGTATTCTAATATGGGTTTGGGTTTGAATTCCTTAATATTCATTATATTTATTATCTATTATCATTATGTTAATTAGTATTTTTTGGATAAGAGGTTCAAGCTTTATAATTATTTTGGTGTATGTTCTCTACATAGTTATTAATGACCTATCAATTCTCACTTGGGGGAGGGGGTGTACCTTTTGGAGGATCTAAAGTTCTTCTACTGCATCAAGGCTTTACCACCTCACTAAAATAACTCCAATTAGCACTTATGAACCCACTTTCCAACACTTGGATTTGAACTTGAGAGTTACCCATCACATTAACTAGTTTATTTGACAACACTACAATGCAAATGATAGTAATCACAAGAATTTGGATAGTAATACAATGTAAACTAAAAACCTACTCTATGGATAGAAACATAAGTGTGTCTAATTCAAATCATTAAATAGGTATATAAGTATAAATCTTGAAACCCTTTATAATCAAAGATAAAAGGTTTTATAATTTCATAATAGTTCAATATGGGACTAGTTTTTGAATGCCCCTAGACTAATTACACTTATTGGTTATCACTGTAATATTAATGAGTTGTGTTGGCAACCTTGGAACGTAAAGGGGCAATAGGTGACCAAAATAAAAATAAAAAACTTTAGGCTTGAAATGAGAACTTATTATAGTCATCCATCAATTCACTCAAATTGAGGAAGCCATTGCAACCATGGTTCCATGAAACATATTTTAGAGATTACATGGCTCTAGAATATCTTGTACATGGCCATTTAATTGTAGAAGTTGACATTTATGCTTTTGGAGTGCTAGTTTTGGATGTTATTAGTGGAAAAGGGAATAGAAACACTATGTATATCGATGACATGCCATCTCTCTTGAAAGTGATAATGGTCTTATCATAAAATACACAATCTCCATTGCATCTAACTAAAAAAATTGTGTCGATATTAAAATATATGATTTATGAATGATGTAAGTTTGGAATAATTATACGTTGGGCATAGTTCCAAACATAATCAATCCTAGTATTAAAATAAAATTAAAAAATTAATTAATTAAGAAATAGATGACAAGAAGGAGGTACTACTTGTTGTTCATGATCCTCTTCTTTGCACATATGGGTTTGCAAGACTATGTCCTCTTATATATAAAGTTATTATATTCCTCATGAAAAACGACCTAAATCTTCCAACAACTACTCAATCACCCTTTGTTAATGTGGACTATTAACAATCAAGATTTTACACTAGTGTTACAATTGCATCTGCATTTGCAGATACATTATAAACATGTAATCCAGTGTCAAACAATATTTCATCTTCGACCACTCCAATGTCACCAAATATTATTTCAACCAATGACAATGTGTCCAAATAAAAAAATAAGGAGCTAAGGGAATTATATAATCCAAATATTTAGTTATTATTATTTTTTATTATTCCTACAACACACTAAAAACCCTCTCTTGCATAGGGGTGCCAAACTTGATAACAATTTTCTAAAAAATATTTATTTAACTTTAAATTAATTGGATTTACTTGTCATTCATGTATCACATAAGAAATATTTATTTAACTTTAAATTTAATTAGATTTTCTTTTCATTCATGTATCGCATAGGAAATAACATATGATATTCACATATCTAACATGCATGAATTCAAAAGATATATACACCCATAAAAAAATATGGGAATGTACATCATTACACAATATAAAATAAAAACCCATTATATGGATAACAACATAATTGTGACATAATACAAAGAAAAACCACACTCTATGTGCAGAAACACAACACAAGTGTCTTCAAAGTGAAATCATCAGAATACATGTATTAATTTTAAAATCCTTATTATCCATTTTTTTTTTAGTGATTAAATATTGATCAAGGTTTGAATGTCCCAATATTCATTGCATTTATTAGCTATTATCATCACATTAAATTGGGTTAGAGGTTCAAGTTCTATGATTATTTTGGTGCAAGTCTTTTACACAGTCATTAATGACCCATAAATTGTCACCAAGGGAGGGAAAGTGTTGCACCTTTCAGAGGACCAAATTCCTCTTATTGCATTGGAGCCTAAACACTTCACTAAAATAATCCCCTAGCATGTCATTTGAATCCACTTTCCAACACTTGGACTTAAACTAGAGAGCTCCCCATCACATTAACTAGTTGTGTCTAACAACCTTGCAATGCAAATGATAGTACTTACAATAATCATAGAGTAATACAATGCAAAGTAAAAGCCTACTCTATGGGTAGAAATATAAAATTGTCTAAGTCAAATGATTAGATAGATATCTAAATATAAATCTCAAACCCTTTATAATATACAACAAATGTTTTTTAATTTCACAGACTTCAATATAGGACTAGGTTTTCAATACCCCTAAATTGAATGCACTTATTGATTATCATTGTCACATTAATCTATTGTGTTGAAAACCTCACAATGTAAGGGGACTATAGGTGACCAAATACAAAAGCCATAGGACTTGAAAGGGGCCTTATTATGTCCATCCATAAATTTTCTCAACTTGGGAAACCATTGTATTCAAGGATCCATGAAAAATATCACAAAGGTTATGTGGTTCTAGAATATCTTGTACATGGAAATTTTATAAGAAAAGTTGACATTTATGCTTTTGGAGTGATATTTTATGTATTATCAGTGGCAAAAGGAATAAAACACATGTACATCAATGACATGGCATCTCTCTTTACAATGGTAATAGTCTCATAATAAAATACATAGTATTCATTGCCTCAAATTAAAAACATTATGATGATATTCACATATATAATTTTTGTATGATGCAAGTTTAAAATAATTATATGTTGGTTGTGGTTCCAAAATAATTGATCCCAAAAAAAAAACTACAAGGAGGAGGTACTACATGTTTTTCTTTCTTCCTTGGATGGAGGGGTTTCCAAGTCTATTCCCTTCCATGTCTAACGCTATCATGTTCTTCATGGGAAAAGACCCAAATCTTCCAACAACTACTCAACCTACTTTGTGGATGTGGACCATCCACAATCAAGGTTTACACTAGTGTTATATCTGCATCTGCATTATAAACATGCAATCCAATGTCAAGCAATGCTTCATCCTTTACTGCTCTAATGTACCAAATACTATTTCAACCAACGTTTTGGGACCAAGATGATAAAATAAAGAATGTAAAGAGCTATGGGAATTAGATAACCTAAATCTATAATTATTATTGCTTTTTATTGTTCCTACAACACACTAAAGACCCTCTCTTTCATATTGGTGCCAAAATGGATTATAATTTTCTGAAGCTTCTTTTTTTAACTTTGAATTAGTTTGTCTACTTGAAATTATTGTATCAGATATGAAAGAACATATGATTTTCACATGTCTAACATCCAAGAATTCAAAATATCTATGTTTGAAATCATTCACAAATACACCCATAAAACAAGACAAGAATGCACATTGTAACACAATACAAACCTAAATTCTGTTATATTGGTAGAAACATAATTATAACACAATATATTAAAATGAAATTGCACTATGTGGACAAGAATGCATGCAAGTGTCTCTAAATTCAAATTAGAAGAGGAATATACAAGTATAAATTTCAAAATATTTTATTATCCAAAAAGGTATTATACTACAAGATGCATGACACACTTGTCGAAATGTTCTCCCACTTGTCATATACCTTGCATGAATATGAGGGAGAATGCATAAAACTATGAGCTAATTTATATAGGCCATAAGGTCCATAGACTCACAACACCACTTCAGTTTACCTATTCTCAGTACTCTTGTCAATGCATTTATAACATTCTACAATGTTTCAACTTTCTCTAATATCACCTTTCCATCCTCGACCATGTCTCTAACAAAAAAGGTATTGGACATATATATGTTTTGTCTTTGCATGAAAGCTTAGGTTCTTAGGCAGACAAATGTCATTGTTACTATCATGTTGAACTATAATATCTCTCTGACTCATCCATAATTCTAAACATAGTTTTATAAACCCCCTTCCATAGATGAGTTTACTCTGCCATAATAGTGGACAAATACACCATATCTTTTCACTTACCCATCTCAATCACTACTCCATAAAATAATTGAAACACATACCCTATCTAATTAGATTCTACATAATCTTATATATTGACTAAGTGTTGGTCCCATAAAATAACATTATTATAGAAAATGGAATATTCAAAAGTACCTCATGAATACTTGAAGACCCTCTTCACTGTAGCCTCATGTTCATGCCCAAGCTTTTCCATAAATTGGCTCAATATTTCCGCTACTTACACAATATCTAGTCTAGTACAAACCATACCATACATCAAACTACCAGTTGTGATAACATAAGGAACATAAGCATTAGCAAAATTTTGAGGTAAGAAATTGGCCTCAAAACAAAAAATGTACCAACAAAATCAACTTTGAAAGAACCAATAATATTTGCGATGATGAAATCATCCACAAACAAAAATATCTTTGGATGGAAAATAAGCTACTTTTTTTAAATGTATCTTTTGTTTATCTCGTTACATGTTTACACAAAATTCAAGTGTAGACAATGATTGGATGTAGAATTTTAAATTTTCATCCAAGGAGTGCCCACTATGCATACTTTCAAGAAGATCCATACCAAAAAGAAATGAGAATACATTAAAAAAATATGTTTCTTTCAAGAAACACATTTTTTAAATGTATTTTCCATTTTTTTTTAATTGTGGGTCTACTTGAAAGTATGCAGAGTGGGCACTCATTGGATGTATATTTTAATTTTGCATCCAAGAGGCTCCTACACTTGACATTTGAGTAAACTTGTAAGGAGACAATCCAAAAATACAATAAAAAAGTAGTTTCTTTTGTTTTCATTTAAAAATTCATCTCTTATTTTATTATTTTAAACATTATTTATTATTTTCCTTAGGAGGTTCGTTTTAGACCTCAAGATTCCGCTAATGTTATACTCCCCATGTTTGTGGGTGTTATACGACAATGCTCAACTAAAAGCTTAATTCCCCAAAAAATTAGAACATTTAAATGGTCTGCAATCTACCTTGTGAAAATGTTGTCACATAGAATTTACATACTTTACCTTAATTGAAGCTTTGTGTTTGCTCTCTCTCTCTCTCTCTCTCTTTAACAAGATTGGATATTTTGATTTCTATTCAAAAAGGAAAATGGAGAAAGATCCCATTACAAATAGTTTTTTGGAGATTAACTCGATTTTAGAGGAAGAAGAGGGAGCGCAGTCCCGATTACCCCAAGCATTGGATCCAAAATTGTCCAAGTTTCCTACTACATTTTGCTTGTACTATCTTACAAACTGATTAAGCAAAAATATACATTTACAAAACATGTGTAAAACTTATGATAATTTCCGATAATGTTGCATTAGAATCACTGTTGTGGTCTTCTGGAACTGCTTGATTGGAGGTTCTTGCTGAGCCTCGATCTTGCTTCCCTGGAAGTTTGAGTTCTCTCCAATTTGATTTATGATGAGTCCCTTGAGATAGTTAAATGATTCCTCAAGGTGAGAGCATTTTTTCTTGAGTGAATCAATTTAAGTATTGTGATCATTAAGTTGCTTTTTTAGAAGATATTTCTCTGACTTCGCTTGCTATGTTATTTCCTTCATTGTTTCGTGGAGCTGGTCTATCATATATTTCTTGTATCTACACACTACACACTTGTCATTTTGGGAAGCTCGATCTAGTGGATTCATTTCCATTGTTGCGCAGAGGGGAGGACTAACTCTTCTCTGATGTATGGAGATAAGAGGAGGTTGATAGATCCATAAGAAGGAGGATGAGAAATTTCCAAAGGGTGCTCCCTGATGAGGCAGAGAGCAGCTATATGACAATGAGACCATCTGAAGAATGCGAGGAGTGCTGGAGAGAGAGATAGCAGGCTAGCGGGAGAGGGAGAGAAAGGTAGGCAGGTGCACAAAGGGAAACCAATGCGCAAAGGGAAACACAATAGCAGGGAAGAAATCAGGATTGTAGGGGGATAGGGATCCATGACATGAGATGAAGGAGGAGGTGGAATAGAGGCAAATATAAGGCAGAAGAAAGAGGATAGACTAAGGAGAGGATAAGAGAGAAGAGAAGTCACAAGAAACCTGAGGGTGCTCGTCAGACTTAGAAAATGAGTAGGAACATGTGAGAGATATGAGAAGGATATGAGAGAGATCTGAATTTAGAGGCGGATTATTAATAATATTGGTCAAACTCCTATCCATAAATCGATGTGACAAGGACAGGATTGCTCTAAAGATGATTTCATGGAATAGGAATATGTATAACATCTTATAGAATACGAGATTCACCAGGAGGTTATGCCACTGCCAAGTTGGCCTGGGTGTCAGCTGAGCTATTATTTTCTCTCAAAATGTGCTAGAAGGAAACTTGGCCCAAAGATAATAGATTTTGTATGATTCTTGTTATGAATTGGCTCAAAGCAACATTTGGTGGGTTGCTTCTTTTAACCATAACTTGAATGATTATAGCCGAGTCACCCATTATTTGTTGAGTTTAGGCTTCTGTGATCCATATCAAGATTATTACGATGATTTTTGGCAATAATGACATTGAAATTAATTTGTGGATGCGTTTTAGACCAACAAGTGTGGTTCATCGTTAGGGCGAGATGAAGAATCAAATTATTACTAGATTCTGCATATTCCTTTTTTTGAGGATTATTGTGTCCAACAACAGACCATAGGCCTTTGCCCTATTGTTTGTGTTTTCTCCAAGTCCCCATTCATAGGTGATAGGGTCGTTTCCACCTGGTTCTAGGAGGTTGCCACCCGCTCCTGCTTTGCATGGATTTTCCTTTGAAGCACCATAAAAAAAAGGCAGGGTTTGTTTAAATTTTTTATCCAAAGGATGAATTATTCATTTTTTAGCCTTATTTTCAAATTCTTAAGTGTTGGCCTTACATTGGGGGTCCTTAGCCAATTAGGACTACTAATTGCATAGCTTATCCAATTTCTCTCCTCTTGTTGTAGTTGATTAGTATCAATTGGTTCAATTCCTTTTGAAGGTAGGAATTCATATGTAATGTTAAACAGACATGGTGAGGGAAAACAAATAGTAAAGATAAAACATGCAGTACATTTTTTATTCACAAATGATGTATATTTATGGTACATTATGTGAC
>APFE030125735.1:0-10748 GCA_000404065.3 Pinus taeda | reverse complement strand
CACATAAATTTATGCCCAAACTGCACAATAGGAACAAGTAAATTGAACAAGCAGCAACTTGAAATTGGATCTTCCAAGTACTCCTTCACTTTCAAATCAGAAAAACTTCAATAATTATAACACCATGCCTTCAATTTTGCCTTCTTAACACTTCTTACCATTTAATCAAACTTTGTTAAACTTGGCACAAGTCATAATACTTTGAAAGGTACACAAAACCCTTCTTTTGTGTCCTGTCCTGAGAAGTAAAATTTATCGATTGAGCACTAACCATACTCATCAAAAAACAACGATAAATATAGGTTGACAATACTCAATGTAAGAACTCATGCTTAAATAGTTGTGTACTCATTGGAAAAAATTAAATCCATTTAGGTAAAAATCTCATAGATAGTTATTACCATTAAAGAACCAAACCTAGTTACTTTTCTAAAACCTTAGTATCCATCCTTCAAAACACCATATGGAATGGGTGTGACTGTCTCCAAAACAGCGCCCTCAACTATAAATCTTGGCTTAGGGCCCTCACGCTGCCTCTAAAATGTCTGACTTTTTCAGGCAAATTTTAAACAGACATCTCGGTCAGCAAATTTTAAACAGACATCTCGGTCAGCAAATTTTAAACGGACATCTCGGTCAGCAAATTTTAAACAGACATCTCAGTCAGCAATTTTTTTTTTTTCTTCAAGAAATTTTCAAGACATTCATCTCAATCTCAATGATTGCCAGAGGATTGATTGCCAAAAACCACAGGAGGCAGCTTCAATATGTTGAACAAGCGTCAGAAGATATATTACCTTTTACGCCCCATTTGGGACACTCCGCCAAAGCCCTTTCATCATATCCCTCACTATGATGCTGAAAATGTCTCCATGGAGCACCTTTGTCACCTTCACGGCTGGCAGGTTTGGTAGACTCCTCGGCAAGTTTATGATGCCCAAGAGAAGCCTTTTGATCTCTCCAATCACAACCAAAAACAGAAGGCAACTCAAAAATGGAGAACTTTGTTCTTCTTTGATGCGTGACAGAACTTATATCGAAACACAAGTATACGATATAAAACCCATAGATAGATATGGTCGGTCAACGGAAACAACATATATACGGTCACCCTTCATACAAGCCACAAGCCCAAAAATACAAGCTCCAGTTAATGGAAACAAAAGATATACAGACACCCTTTGTTCAAACCAAAACATGGCACGAAATATCCACGAAGCTTGGTGCATTTGACGTGTTTAACTCAAATAGCGAGGACAAGACCAGGCATAAGGTTTTGCTTCGATTTCCCCATTTTTCTCTGCCACAGTGGTGACTGCGACCAGGCCTTCTTCTTTTGTGCAACTATCGGAGGCGCAGCTTTAAACTTTGATACTACCACCGACGTGTTGAAGTACTCTCGTAGCTGAGTGACCATGCAACCTGTCTCCCCAACAGTCCAGACGTGAACCCAATAATTGTTTGACGAGAGTATTTCTGATGAATGAGGGCTGGCTCAGGATATTATCCCATTCTCTCCCCAAGCCGAGCTTGAATTTTTGTTACCGATATCTACCTTTGACGAAGGTGAAATGGAACCAGCGTGTAGGGGAATCAGCTTTTTATAAGTGCAAGATTTAGCCTCGTCAATTCAATGACCTCAGAAAGGGGCCTCTGAATGATGGAAATACTGAAATCGCATCTTCTGAACCCCAAGGTAAAAGTAGAGCTGCGTTTTTTTTCAAACGTCAATCCAGCTTTCGACTATAGAATGTCATGAAAAAATTCGAAGAGCACTGCGTTCCGAATGCACATTCCTGGTATACGTTACCATACCACACGTTACCATACGTTAGCTCTCAGACCATACGTTACCAGGCGTTTCAATTCAGCACTGGCGCTACTGCTGTCAGTTACGTTACCAGGTGTTTCAGTTCTTAGGTAAATGTTGTGCCAGATGTTCGTTAGGGCTTGTCACCCAACTCCTACGAATGCTGCTCCACCAAACCAATAATTAATCTAATATCGAGTCTCATAATACCAATATCGATTCAGTGATTCCCATTATAACCTTTAATGTGGTGCCCATTAAACAAAATCTAAATCAAACTTTATTTGATGGGACATCATCAATAATAACATCATTTCTCTGCTCTAGCACTCCGCGAATTCATTGCATGCTATCATGTCTCCGAGTCTGCTGGAATTACAGAGTTCGCGTGTCCAAACTGTAAGCTTCAACAGATGCTTCCTACGGAGTTACGCCATCAGCAGCGTTTTTTTTTTTTTCCTTGATATCCGCTCAGTGTTACCTTCAACCACCCGTTTCACTCTCTCAGAAGTTTGGTATGCAGCTTTTAGACCTAGCAGCATTTCAGTAATGTTAGAACAGGTGACTGACCAGCGTTTAGTAATGAGGTGCAGCGCAGGTGTGGCAGAGGCAGCGTACTGTATGGAGCAGGTAATGGAATATGGAGCAGATGTAATGATGCTCTTTTTCCTTGTAAACGTTTATGACGGTAAGAGGTATTCAGAAGAACAGGGAGGCAGATTTAAACAGGCCAGCTCTATTCAAGGCAACTACATAGTTGCTCAGGGAAAAACAGGCCACACATCATGGCTCTGATACCATGTTAAACAGACATGGTGAGGGAAAACAAATAGTAAAGATAAAACATGCAGTACATTTTTTTATTCACAAATGATGTATATTTATGGTACATTATGTGACCGTTGGGATTCACATCCTAAGGTCCCTTGGACTACTTTGTCCATTCGGCTTCCACGCTAACCCTTTAGGATTAGGTGTCCAACATGTAAGACCCCAAGTATTAGACAATACTTTTCTGATGACTCGAGGGCGGTCATTGAAAGTTTGTTGGTTTCTTGCTAACCAAAGCTGCTAGCACAAGAAGGAAGGGAAATTTGTCCAGTACCTTTTGATGGAGTGCTTCTTTTTAAGAGAGTAAGGATGTTCCCTTTTCTAACCTGTAAAGAAGTCATTAAATGACCAAGATAGATTTAGATCGATCTCCAGGGGATTGACTAGGAGGTTCCAACATTCTTTTGCAAAGGGATAGTTGAGGAAAAGGTGTTGAATGCTTTCTTCAACCATTAAGCACAGAGGGAACTTGAAGGTCCCTGAAAATCCCTTTTTTTGAGGTTATCCACAGTTAGGACGTTTCCTTTTAGAAGAGTCCAAATGAATATTTCTACCTTTGACAAGCTTTCAGTTTTCCACACCATTCTCCAAGGTTCCCAATCATGTTTATCTTATTGTGCTTAAATAGTCAAATATCCTAATTTCACTGTGTACTCTCCTCCATTAGGATCCCATATGAATGAATCCTAGGAGTATTGATTAATTGGATCAGCTCCCTTGAGAAGGATAATTAAATAGTCCCATTGTTTTTTAGGATTTTGAGGGAGGATAGGGATCTTCCAATCTGCCCAATTATTTTTTTTTCCAAAGAGAGATTGCTTCTAGTGTGCTTATTCCCTTTGAGCTCATCCATCTTCTTAAGTTTTTGAGATTAGAATGAGTGGCTAGAGGAGGGTTCCCCATTATTCTATTTTCCCATAAGTTAGTACATTTTCCATTCCCAAGGAGTTTAGGTGTGTTCTCCTTGATGAGAGGGACAAATTTTTTGACTAGTTTCCAAAATTGAGAGCATGGTCTGATCAAGATTCCTTCTACCAGAAGGAGAGATCGAGCATGATTCATATACTTAGATTCCACAACTTGCTTCCACTAGCAATCCTTCCTTGTGATAAGCCTCCATACTATTTTTCCCCAAGAGCCAAATTCAAATGAGAAACGAGTCTTATGGACATACCTCCTTTTTCATATGGCAAGGTTACTTGATCCCATTTTACTAAGCTGAATTTTTTGATTCAAATTTCCCTCCTTGGTGTAGAAATCCCCTTATTATTAACTCTATTTGCTTGTGTGTGCTAGATGGTGCTAAAATTGTTGCAAATTGATAGATTGGGAGTGTTGTGAGCATTGACTTAATTAAGATCACTATGCCTAATAAATTGAGCCAATTCATCCCCCAATTTTGTACCTTTTTTTTTTTTTTTCATTTTCTCAATGTGGTTGTTCCACAGTTCTATCTTGAGGCTTTCTTTAGATATAGGGAGGCCTAGATAGAGGAAATGACTCCATCTTTCTTGAAATGGAATGTCCAAAATCTGAGATATTCGTTGAAGAGTGCGAGGAGGCGCATTCCAACCATATATTCTACATTTTTTGTTGTTTAGGAGTCCTCTGGAAACCTCCATGAAATTATTCAACACTTTTTTTATCCTTCGAGCTACTATGCAAGAAGACCCTCCCATCATTAGCGTATCATTTGAAAAAAGTGAGTGATTGATTCTTTTGACTCCGGAGGCTATAGAGAGGCTAGTTAATGTGCGTTCTCTTCTTCTCTTTTCAAGAGTTCTAGTCATTTCAAGAGTTATGTTCAACGAGTCTACCATTATTATATAAAGAAAAGGAGATAAGGGGCATCCTTGTCTCAATCCTCAAGAAATTTGGAAGAACTCACTTGGCCTTCCATTGATCACGGGGGTGATCCAAGGTCCAACTATGCAAGCTCTTAGATTACTTCTATTATCTCACTTGAGAATCAAAATTTATTGAGGACTGCTGATAGGAAGGATAGATTAACTCTACCAAATGCATTTTCCATATCTAATTTTATAATGATGCCCTACTCTTTCCTTGATACACTTGAGTGCAGACCTTCTTGGACTATCATAATATTGTCCAGGATCTTTCTATTAGGCACAAATCTTCCTTTATTTTCTGAGATAAGATCGGGAGGAGGGGATTTATTTTATTGGCTAGGATTTTTGTGATTATTTTATAAGAGGAATCACACAAGGAGATTGGTCAGAATTGGCTGAAAGTGGAGGGCCTTGCCTCTTTTGGGACAAGAGCAAGGTAATAAGAGTTGGCGAAACCTCCTAACTTCTTATTTCCTAAAAAAAATTCATATCATTCTTATAAAATCCTTTTTGATAATGTGCCAATTAAAACGATAGAATGCAATGGAAAATCCATTGGGGCTAGGTGCTTTGTCTGGATGAATCTCGCATGCTGATGATTGAATCTCATTCACATCGACTTCTTTAATGAGGTCAAAGTTGTTTTATTCACCTACTTTATTGGGAATATGTTGGATGAATGTTCCATAGTCTGAATTTGTTAATTCTGTTGTTAGAAGCTTTTTGAGATGAATGTTCCATAGTCTGAATTTGCTAATTCTGCTATTAGAAGCTTTTTGAAATGGTTGTAAGCTTCCTTTTTTAATGCTTCTTGACCTCTTATTTCTTTGTCTTCTACCTTTATACAGTCAATCTAATTTATGATTCTACGCATCTTCGTTGAATTGTGAAAGAAGGTTGTGTTTTTATCTCCAACAATCTCCTTTCCTCTTCCTCTGCTCTATTCTCTATGTATATTTCCCAATAAAGATTCTTTTCGTGAAATTGAATTTATTTTGTTTCTTCAAGGTGTTCTTTTGTTTCTTGAACTGATTCCATTTTTTTTTAATAATTCTGCCTTCCTTTTCTGAGTTTCTTTATGATTATTCTTGGCCCAAACTTTCGTTTCCTTCACCCAGGTTATTAATTTGGTTTCCCAAACAAAATTTAGAGAACATGTAATATTTTGGGACCATACCTCTGCTTTTATTTTTTTTACTTCCTCATTTCTATTCCACGAAGGGAAATATCGAAATGGAATAGGTCCCAGATTCCCCATAGTCCCTAGGGAGATTACCACTGGATTTCTGGTTCGATGCTGAAGTGTGGACTATTCTAGTAATGATTAAGTTGTAGTTTGTTAATATGTTATCCTAGATTAAAATACGGTCTAACATTTCTTTTATCTTTCTTCTTCCTATTCTCTTATTTCTCCATGTATATTTTTCGTTATTGGGAGGGATATCCAAAAGGGTGTAGGATTCCATAATGTTTTCAATGGAATCCCTTGAAGGATCAACATGAAAGGAACCTCCAAACTTCTCATCTGCATTCAAGACAAGGTTGAAGTCTCCTCCAACTATGATGCTTCTATTTTGAACCTGAGATAAAATGTCTTTGAGAGAGTTCGAACATACTTCTTTCTCTCTATAGTGATTTTTCACACAGACATTAATCATACAATATTTCTCATCAATGATTTTATTTCTTAGGTTGGTTTTGATCCAGTGATGATCTTTTAATTGATGTACTAATTCCAATTTTCCTTTCCTCCTTAGAGTGCAGATACCTCCCAAGGTCCCTATTTCTTAGAGAGTTAAGCCTTCATAGTTCCTTATTTTTGTGATCATTTTCACAGATTCTTATTCATTTATTTTGGTCTCTTGTATCATGACAATGTATGGATTTTCCATTGCTAATAAGTCTTTGACTGCATTGAATTTAAATGGGTTTCCCATTCCTCGACAGTTCCAGGAGACCATATTCATTATTTATTTTGATTGGAAGCAGAGGGTCCTTTCCCTCTGGAAGGATGGGGGTTTTCCTCCTTATTTCCTGTGTTATTTTCGAGGAAGGAACCCATAGGCTGTTGATTACCCATAACCATCTCCATTGCTACAACTTCATATCTTATTTCTTTGTTTGACTTTATTCCTTTTTTTATGGTCAAGAGAGGATGATGATTGGTTCCTTGTAAGGAATCGATCAAAAGAGGGGGGGCTAAGGGGGAGATTAGGAGAGGAGGGGATGGAAAAGGGAGTGAATGGAGAAGCAGGGAGGATGGAGGAGGAGAGGAGGAGATGGAAGGTTATTCGAGAGGGCCAAAGGGGTTAGAGACCAAAAGGTGGAGGAAGGGAGGAGAGGGATGGAAGGAGGCAAAGGAGAAGAGGGGTTAGGGAGGGGATCTGAGAGAATAGGGGCAGAGTGAGAGGGAGTGAAGAGGGATGAAAAGGTTGTTTATTTGCTATCTTTTTCTTCTTTACTTATTCCCATTTTGGATCATGGGATTCTACTTCTTTGTTTTCTTGTTTTTTGAGACATATATTAACCAAATGGCTGTATTCATGACATACCTTACACTTGAATGGGATTTTTTCGTAGTCCAACTATTGAATATGCATCCAACTGTCAACTTTGATCTTCACTACTTTCGAGAGGCCTTTTCCAAGGTCTACTTCAACACATATCCTTGCACACACATTCATATTCTCCTTTGGATCACTTATTTCGATATATTTCCCCACTGCATTTACTATTGCTTTGACTGATTCATCTCCACAGGAGTGGAGAGGGAGGTAAGGGAGACACACACAAAATGTCACAACATTTGGCACATCCAAATCTGGATCGAAATCTGAAGTCCACTTGTTTAAATATAGACCCCTAATGTCCATTAAATATGGGCCATTTCTCAATATCAAGTCTCTATCTTCTTTTGTTTCAAAATGGAATGTGTAGTAGCCTCTTTCACAGAACCTAATTGATATTTTTTTACTGATTGAAGAGGAACAATTCCATTCAACCCACTTTTGCACCGATCAAGGAGAAGGCCAAAGTCATTTGAAAGGTCCCACCAATCTGCGTTCAGAGAGGGAGATTGTTGCATGACGATGAAGGGAGGGAGGAAGAATGATTTCAAGGATATCTTCTATTTTTTTTTTAAACTTGAAAACAAAAGGTATGGATCTAGGAGGGCCAAGAGAAGTTAAGAGAGAAGCGAAGGCAACATCATTTTATTTAGGGATTTCAACCATCTGAGATGATGTAGAAGGGAGGTCACCATCTGGAGGGACCATAGCAGTGGCAGGAGGCCGAGGCCGAGGCAGCCAGGAGCAGGGGAGTGTGGGGGCCTACAAATCACACACACATCTAGTTCAAAAAAGTGTTTTCTCTATCTCCCTTAATCTTCATCCCTATGGTATATTTTACAATCCCCAAGTCCTTTATATTGTGTTGAAATTATATTCTTCAAATCATGAAACATCCTTATTGTTACCAAAGGATAGCATATCATCTACACATAAAGCAATAACAAGGAAATAACTACGATTATGTGTATAATACACATAGTGATTTTATTTGGATCTCAAAATTCCCAATCCCAACAAAAAAGAATCAAGCTTTTGGTAACACATTCCAAGAGACTATTTGAGACCATATAAAGACTTTTTCAATTTGTCAACCAATTAGTCTTTACATTTTTCAACATATTGCTTTACCTATGTCATAGATATCCTCCAATTCATTAGGTAGAAATATTTTTTTCACGTCCATCTCTTCTATCTTTAAGTGAAATGTTGTTACTATGGATAATAAGAAGATGTTAACTTAGCAATATGAAACTCACAAATGTTTATCCCATCATCTCAGGAATATCCTTTTGCAACCAATCTTTCCTTGTGCTTTCTGAAATTTCAATCTAAATTGATATTCTTTTTGAATATCCATTTACATCCAATGGGTTTCCATCCATCAGGTAATGATACCAAGCCCCACATTTAATTCTTTCTAAGTGAAATCATATTTTCATCCATGATTAATCTCCAAAAGTCCATATCTTCCATAGTAATTGCCTCTTTCACAAATTTAGGCTCATTATTGATAGAAAATGAAGCAAATATACATCTAAAATCATACATATTATAATTATACCTATTTTGTGTCTTTTTTTGTTAAGTGTACCTCCTTAAAGTTAGAAGTCTATTTTCTTCTCCTAATCCAAACTCTCTAAACTTTCCTCCTCATTAACTACATTTTTAACATCTTATAAATTTTCTTTTTTAGAATTCTTGTTCTTGGGTTGTAGCTAAACTACTAACTTCTCATCCTCTTTTGGCTACACCATTGGGGGAGAAGGATTAACTTATTTGAAAAAAACATTGTCACTATACATAAATTTTCTAGCCACATGATCCCAAAACTTGTACCCATTAACACCAATTCCATAGTTAATAAATATACATTTCATATCCTTATTATCCAACTTTTATCACTTCTCCTTAGGCACATGAGATATATTCCTTCTAATCAAAAACATGAAAATGTTGAAGTGTGGAACTCTTTCCTACACAAACCTCCATAGGGGTTTTGATGCACAAGAGTTATTGTTGGATACTTGTTAATCAAGTAACATGCAATAGAAATTGCTTCTACTCATAAGTTATTCTTTAAGTCAACTCCACTAAGCATACTCCTATCTCTCTCCATCAACGTTTTATTCAACAATTCTACAAATCCATTTTGTTGAGCGGTAAATAGTTTTGCCTTATGTCTTTTATTGTTATTATCCTAACAAAAGTTATCAAACCTTTTAGAGAAATCTAACCACCATTATTAATCCTTAATGCCTTAATATTCCTACTAGCATTCTTTTCTAAAAGAGATTTAAACTCCTTAAAGCAACTAAAATCTTAATTCTAATTCCAAGAAAATGTATCCCCTTCCAAAAAAATCATCAAAGAATGACAAAATGGCAGAGCCTTGGAATCAAAGGCGCTTTAACTAGATGAAATACATAAAAATAAATTAAGTCCAACAATGTAAAAGATTTGTGAGAACTAAAATATAGGTGATAACATCTTTACTTTCTATATATAAAATGCAGAAAACATTATAATTCAAGAGCACAACCATTTAATCACTAACAAGATTTTTGTTTTCCAAGGCTCGAAGGACCTTCTCATCTAAATAGGCTATCTTTGATGCCAGCGTAATGTCTTCTTTGTAAGTAACTTGTTTTATGAAGTGGGAGCTTGTTTAGGTACCCAAAAATAATGACCATCAAAAGTAGATATAGGATTTGATTGTTAAGGTGTGGATCCTATAGATCTCTCCATTGTAGAAATTGAATAACTATTACATTTAACATTGAATTCATCAAGCTAGAAAAAATTATGCACGTGAACACCCTTAGTGAGCATCATAGCTCCTTAAACCATCTTACACCCTTATTCAAATAAAACAACATGCATACCCACATTATTAATTATTCTTATTTATAGTAGGTTTCATGCCAGACCTAGAATTTGCAAAAATCCTTTGATCCCCTTTACTCTACCATTATCGAGCCCAATCAAGACTCTACCATGACCAATTATTTTGAGTGGAAATTCATCACCAAGGCATACCATCCATCCATCAAGTTTCTTATCCACTAAAAAACAATGGAAATGAATATTCATTTAGAAGGAAGCTATATAATCTATAAACCACTATAGCCTACACGAGTTTCCAAAAATGTGAAAAAACCATCTCCACCATCCCATTGAGAAGATTCATTAGACTCATTATTTTCCTTCTTATTATTATTTTTATCTTTCTTGTAGTCTATTCTGAAATGCTTGAATTTCCCATAGCTCCAACATTTCCATGGACTTCCCAAGAAACTAATATCCTCCTCCATGAGATTTAGATTTCCCCTTTCATCTCTTTTTTCCTTTCTCCTTTAATATTACATGAACAACCAAGGCCTCATTTATTGATTTAGAATATTTTCGTCTCACCTTCTTTGAGAGCAAAGAAACCACAACATTATCAACCACCGATGTAGTGCGGGCCAATGCCTATTAGCGGTTGTCGCATGAATTTGTCAAAGAACACAAAAGGTTCATACAACCTCGTCCATCTTCACTTAAATTGAGATAAAATGGGATATAATAATGTTAAATTCATTCAGGTTCTCAGAAAGAGAACCACCATCACCCATTCTCAAAGAAAATAACTTTTTATACCAAAATCTTTTATTAACAAGGGATTTAGCTTGATACAAATCCCCCAAA
>APFE030125730.1:63761-107900 GCA_000404065.3 Pinus taeda | reverse complement strand
TCGGATTTCTATAAAGTAAGGATTATTGACATCAATTTTATTTTGAAAGGGACCCATTTCATATTTTAATGGTCTTGTAGATAATAATAAAGATGAAATGGGGGGTTGTTTTGCAAGGCACAACAGAACCCCGAGTTGATAATTTCAATTGAGGAGCTCTTGGAAGTTGCAACATTCTTGGTGAAATACCAGGGCTCACAACTTTTTGGCGTCATTGCTAGGGAGGTGCCTAAGTAGATGTGGTTTCTGCTTGAGCATTGTTTTCTGTTTTACAATCAATTTTTGAAAAAGTGAAAAATAAAGAATAAAAGTCTTTCATGCCTCGTAGGAGTAGGGATAATCAAGAAAAATTCTTAGCAAAAATGTGAGGACCCAACTATAGGTCCTTTAACTACTACTACACTCATTCAAATAAATTTCATTAATTTTCATAACAAGGAAAATTTCAGGTTTATAAAACATCATAAGCATGAACATAAATTAATTTAATCTACAACATGTATAACTTGTAACACTTTATCTTAAACATGTATAACTTGTAATAATTTTCATAACTAAAAATAAATGGTTGATAATACTTGTTCCAATAGCTTAGTTGAGATGCCCCTGAGCTCCTGATCCTGCTGAGATGCTCCTCTTGACTACCAACTGGATTTACCTCCTAGCCAACTAGGAAGTATTTCCTAGCCCAGGAAACCTCCATAGATTCCCTAGCCCTCCGAACCCAAGTCCAACCAGATGTAGTGTGTGTCCAAGATATACAATACTCTCCTTCTCCCTTCTTCACCTTCCTCCCAAAACAAATCCTCCAAAACCACAACCAAAACCAAGACGAAGGATCCCCCCTCCTCACCTCATCCTTCCCCTTTTATGCCCCATTCTCTTCTCCACCTCAACCGCCTCACATTAATATCATAACTTCTCCCGCATCCTTACATTTGACTTCTCTTCTCCCAAGTAAACATGAGAAAACATTTGGGGATGTGATATGAATATAAAATTGGTTAATTAATTAGAGAGAACCATGTCTTCTCCCAAGCAAATATTTTGGGGATGAGAGATGAATATATAAACTGGTAATTAATTAGAGAGGACCATGTCTTCTCCCAAGTAAATGTGAGAGGAAATTTTGGGGATGAGGTATGAATATATATAAATTGGTAATTAATTGGAGAGGACCATGTCTTCTCCCAAGTAAATATGAGAAGACATTTTTAAAATGAGGTATGAATATATATAATTTGGTAATTAATTGCAGAGGACTATGTCTTCTCCCAAGTAAATATGAGAGGACATTTTGGGAATGAGGTATGAATATATATATTTTGGTAATTGATTGGAGAGGACTATGTCTTCTCCCAAGTAAATATGAGAGGACATTTTTGGAATGAGGTATGAATATATATAATTTGGTAATTAATTGGATAGGACTATGTCTTCTCAAAATTTAAAAATTTGGAGAGGTAAATTGGGAATAATAACAAAATTTATATCAGTACTCAATTTACAGTTTCACCAATGTAGGTATGTACCAATATTTCTTGATAATTATAAGTCAATATTTTAAGGTGATTTAAACCCTAGTAAATTTTCATGATAAGATTAAGTAGGCATTACATACACTCCTTCTTCAGAAAACTTCGTCTTGAAGTTAGAGGGTGAAAAATACAAGGCGTTAGAAGTAGTTTGGAAATAAGGCATATCAAAATAGAGAGAGAGTTATAGTAGTAAAAATTGATAAGTCAGACAATGAAATTGTGTTCCATCAAGAGTCTCCAATTGATCTATATCCTCCTATCCTTTCTAACCTACTTCTGTTCCCACCTTATCCAACCTCTGCTGCTATATACGGTGGCATCGGCTATACCAATCTAACCACTGATAAAACCAGCATGGCAGAAGCATCGACTATATTGATCTAACTTCCCACGCAGGCAACTCGCAATCATCATCACACGTCTAGGGGAGCGTTTCCATCACTGCCCTCCAACAATTCCAGGTTTGGAGGTTACACGATGGGAAATACCTCTGCCACTCCTCACAAATAGGGTCAACACCCTAAAATGGACCACACTACCGTGTTGGTTGGATACTTGTCATCAAATAATCCAATCAAGTAGTCTTGTCACCTGTCATTCACATTTTACCCATGTCATAAGAGTGCATATCTAGTAGACATAAAATGTAATATAACAATGTACATTATACCTTTCCCCATGAGATGTCTCGACCTTACCCCAATGGAAGAGTAGATCTTGGCTATCATATAGTTCTTTCCAATATGTGGGCTAGCTCTCATTCATGCATTTAAATAACAACAAGATACATATAGATAAGTGATCTTTAAACATCATGTTATGTCTAATATCCACGTGTCAATCTTGCAATTCATACTGGAAACAAATCATAATTTCACTAAGTCATTCATTAAATAAATCATATCCACGTGAGTCATACATTAGGCCATACATCAAACATTTCCATCATCAATACCAAATCCATCAAATGATTTATATAAGTAATTACACATGTCCAAGTAAATGCATCAATATTACATAATGTTTATAAATAAATAACATGGAACTGCAAAATAGAACCTTAGCGTAGGTAGTTGTCTAAGTCAAAAATGGGCATCAAAGATGCTCAAAAAGTGAGGGGTATTTGTAATGTATAGTCTTTGCATCCTCCTCGGTAGCAAATCCTGGGATGTAGTTGTCCCACTGGATCCTTATGAGTAAGTTGTATGGTATTGTAGAGAAGCTACATTATGTGAACAAAATTTTTATTTTATTGTTTTATTTTTTTAGCTAGGTCATTTAGTTCTTATATTCAAACACCTCCTATATTTTGGACCTAAATGTTTTCTTCTTGCAGTCTCCATATACCAAATGAAACAACGATTGTTTGAGAATTATTACATATGTAAAAGATTATGCTAACTCCTGGATATATATAAAAAAGTAGAGCTAGCTCGAATGAGAGTATCACAATTCTATCTATTTACACATTTGCATATTAGATTGACACTTGCTAAATTACCATTAGTTTAAGGGCTTGAGTGTTTTTTTAAGTTCTAATAAGTAAACACTATATGCAAAACACAACTAGATACTAAGGTGTGAAGCACAATTGAACACTAAAAAGCGACAAATCCTATCTATGGACTTGTAATATTATGCAAAACATATTTAGAGACTCAATGAATAACAATTAGAAACTAAGTAAAGAAATTTTAATATTGTTAAAACATACCCTTGTAATGATTATGAGGTGGAAAATAATTAGAGACTAAGATGTGAACAGTTATGAAATAATATTCATGAATTTACATGATTGTAATAGTTTGTGAATTCTCTTTCTTGATATTTGTATTTTGGGTTTTACATGGTTTTCATTGTCATTTACATTCCATAAATTATTTCATCCATCATCAATCATTTGCACTGATTGTTACAATAATTGACATCCTTTGGATCTTTTCATAATAATAAATACCAACACTTTGGATGGATTGTCATACCTTCTTATTCCATCCATATTGAATAACCAATTTTATTTTATTTTATCTTTTTTTTTTTTATATGTGAAAGTGATATTTATTTTATTTACCTCTTTTTTAATAACTGGAAAAGCATTATTCACAAGTACGAATTTGACAAGAACCATGTTATTAAAAAAAATTATTTGTCCACTACCTAAACTAAAATGTGGGACCAGATTGGCAGTTGTTTCAAGACCTTTGCAGTTTGTCATCATGAACTCCCTTTTCAGCCTGTTCTCAATGCATAAACTATGAATGCATATTTGATGCCTCTTTGTGCAGTCCTATGCACCTCCAATTATTTCATTCTAATTGATGCAAACTATTAGTTATTTGGGATGTGAACATTTTATCATAGATAGATGGCTTGAACTATGAAACTGTCCTTTTCTCATCCAAGGTATAGTGTACCTTTGCAGTAGTGCATATAAGCCTAAACTTTTCTTCTATCTCCATAAGGTTTCTTCTCATGATCATGCTTTACATGATGTCACAGCTCCATCACTTGGTGGTAAAATTTCTAGAGTGTTCTACCCATGCAACCATTTTGGAGGTTACCTGTGGTGAACCTGTTTCTCCCCCAGACAGCCTTTGGATTAAACTGCTTGCTTAAGGGAATGATTATCTTGCAGCCTTTTTATCTCCCGCATAGAAAATATGCACATTCACACCTTGCATTGGACTTATACACAAAAATCATTCTCGTCAATATTTGCTAATGGGGGTTGCCTTCACTTATTAATATGATGGTTGTACTTGTGGTTGAATTTAATCAGTTTCCACATCTAAATTTTTGCATTATCATCAATAGAGACTTGTGGGTGCACTTTTATCCACAACCTGTTTGCATTCTTCCATGTGTCTTTGAATTTCAACACATTCTAATTCCTGTGGTACAAAAGAATCTACATGATGTGAATCCCATACTACTACACATGAACAGTCCCATTTTTCATTTTGAACTTCTGAGAGAAGGGCTCGACGCGATTTTCCACAAATAATTTCTGTTTTTGCTATTTTGCCATCAGAGCAGACACCCCCTTCCTTGTAAATGGTGGACATGCATTGAAGCCATATTTCTTTTGAGTATGGTGGAAGAGAATTTGCAGGTTTCTAGCCTTTCGACCATCTATTATTCTTTAAATTTTCTTCTGCAAGTTCCTTTTCAACAATTCTCTCCTTTAGTGATACTACAACTCCAAGAAATGGATTTTCTGGAGATTGTGAGATATTCCTTGTACATTCAGGTATATCTGCCTCGTATTCCTTACCAATTCTAACTTTTGTTGTATAGCTTGCATTCTTATTGCGCATATTTCTAATAAGATAAGAATACCTCTATTCTATGTTGCAATTAGTAGAGACTTTTATTCTGTTCTTTTTTCTTATAGTTTTGCAAGTTGGACAAAACCAATCTTGGACAGGTTTTGATTTCACCCTAGGTGTGAAACAAGACATGTGGAATGACTCTTCACAAATATCACATATCAAAGTCCTTGCATCCTCCAATCTATCACATATTTTACATGTACGATGGCAAGTGCTATCACCGACAACTCCTGGATAATCTGCATATGAAGGTGTTTGAGAAAACTGACCACATACTCCATACTTATTTAAAATTGTCATGCACCAAGTCTTTTTAGGGTCAATATATTTACCCGTTGTGATATCAAAAGATGCATTGTTACCTGGCTCAAGCATCTTCAACTCTGTCATGGAGGGTGATCATTCCACACTATAAACACAATCTTTCTCATTATCTACCTTACTCCTAAAATGCCCCGCGTCAGGGCTGGAAAGAGTCCTTTTATTATTCTTCCTATGATATGATTTTTCAATATTTTCTCTCAACCTTTTGACAGTCAATGATATTTTTTCCAATTTATAAGGATTCCAGTCCTTGCCAGTTGACCTGTTATTCATATACCCAATCTGAGGGGCTCTTTATCCTTCCTCTTCCGCATAACTTTGGTCTCAGAAAGTTTATCGCTTTTTTTTTAATACGCTGTTTGAGCAATATTTTGGGATAAAATCATCTGATCCTTTTCAACATTAAGTGTTGTATTGGAAACTTTTTAGTTTTATATGGCTCTACCAAACCGTTGGCACTTGAGTAAAAAGGGACATTATGGTCTCCATAAGCCATATTAGTTGGATATTGCTTTTCCTATATCACAATGATGAAAAATTCTTCGTAAGCCACCTCTGAAGGGGATGAACGCAAATATTGATCACATGGACATCAGGATCATATGCATGAACACATTAAAGGGGTTCTATTGCTTCTCAATGGACCTCAATATCATGCATCTATGGTCATTTTCTTTTGGAAGGAAGCTGAAGGATGTGAGCCTTGACATGTTCGTCTTCCTGATTCCTAGTGCAATATGAAGTGCTCCTTATGGGATCCTCCCTTGGCTTTCGACATACATATTGAGCTGTCTTGTGACATGTGATACTTGGTGGACTTTGTCATTATGGTAAATGGACTTAGATACTTGGTGGACTTTGTCGTTATGAGTTGGTTTTAGGCTATCTGGTCGGTGACATCGCCAGGCTTTGTCATTGCAGAATTGGGATTGTAGATCAGTTCTAAGTGTGTTGATCCAAGAATATCCTACCAATTGCATTACTTTTGTAACTATGTAACCAGTGTTTCAGATCGTCCTTGAGCTGAAACCTGTAATTGTTGAGGGTTATAGGTTATAAACTAGTGTCTCATCTTTTTTTGTAGGTCAAAATCATCTCTATAGACCAACTGCCTACATATAGATGATATTTACATTCTCCCCCTCACCTCTTGCTAATTAAGAGAAAAGAAAAGGGACAAGTCTGTCTTGGAGGGCATCTATCAATAATGTCTTTACTATAGGATTACTTCACCTAGGGCCTTTAGCCTCAAAATATTGTTTCAAACTATATACTTCCTACATCAAAATGGATCTATCCATCTTCCAAGGGTATCTTTATTGGATTTAGTGACTTAGTCTCATGGACTATGAATTCCTCTCAGACAGAACAAGTCAATGCTCATCAGCTTCACCTTACGATAGATCATCATATTCCAAGAGACAAGCATATCTGTAGGCACTACTTTAATTTTTATGAAAGAGGAGTCCACAAAATGTTCTGTCTCGATAAGATAAATCATTACTACCTAAAGATCACCATGCATATCCATATAATTTACTCTTCAAAAGCCAAACCTAGAGACTTTTTGTCTTTTGGTGCCCAGTTTAATATGAAATCGAAGGTTATGCAAGGACTCATACAGGTTGGTCTGCATCTTTTCATTGTGTTTAGATTTATTCATTTGGATGTTGTGCACTCACTAGTGTTACTTTCTCAATATAAGCATCCCATATAGATCCTCTCTTATTTACTCACTACCCGCTGATCCACATCTACAATTCGCCAAAAGAGAAACATAGATTGGGTTGACTCTTAGTTACTAGACATTGTCGTTAAGCTAAAAACTTTTGAAAGAATATACAAATATACGTATCCTTTTCAACTTTCCAGGATTTTCATCACACATAGTAAGATTTCTACACAAGCATTGAAATGAAGATCAACCTTGAATATAGGAGAAATACATCTTTATTGCCAAGAGAGTATGCACAAACAGTATTGTCCATACAAGCAAACTTACAACCATGGAATGTTGGAGGTTAACTCCATATTTTGTGAAGGAAAGAGGAAAAATGAAATGTTAACGCCCATATTTGACAATGTAACACAGAATCACAAAATATTACTCTGTATCTTTGTAAACTAAAACCTGATGGTCGGCCCATCACTTTGGGTCAAGTATGTTGGAGGTTAACACCATAGTTGATGAAGGAAACCAATAAAGGCTAATTTCTTTTCCGACTAGCCTACAAAAAACTTCAGATCAAGAGTACATTTGTTGAGACATGTATCTTCATAAATTTGTCAAGATGAATACAAAGAAAAAAAAAAACTCGAAATGGCAATCTAGTAGAGGTGTAACAATGCTTATGTCGATTTGGTGGAATTCTACCTTCAAACTGAGGGATAGTACAGTCTAATAGAGCACAAACAATATTTTAGGATCTGAAGATGACGTGACACAATTATTGATGTACTCATGTCACTTTCTTAAAATCCAAAGGGCGTTGCTGCTGGTTATCCATGTGCCTCGATATCCTACTTTATGAGCCAATTTTACACCAGCCAAATAAATTTGAACAATTTGAACAACAAAGTATTTCACTTAGTAAGACCATTTTGTACAATTTTGAGCTGGTAATTCTACATTGGGGCAGTAAGTTCTAGTTGTGACATGGAGTGTCTAGGAGGTTCTATATGACTAGAAAATCACTTACAAATGCAGTGCACTAGTGCATGTGGTATGAAATCATCACATAACTTCACAAACAAAAATCATACTAATCACCATGTTGAACCAAAAAAAAAAAAGAAATTACTGAATAAACCAAAGGAATCAAAGCCCATATCTGCCACTATCACTGTAAAAAAACTGGTGAAGTTATATGCCTCAATCAATCCTTACCTCCAGTTTTAGGAAACCCAAAATAATGTGTGGTGTATTGAACAAGCAAGGATCAATGCAGTAAATAGGTAACCTTCACGAAGAACATAATGGTGCTTATTCAATTGAACAATGTTTGGTTAGAAAAAATTCAAATGAGTTATTAGTAGCAAGACCTTAGATTTATGTATCCATGTCTTGTTTCGAGCTCACTGATGATAATGGATTTCTTGATAGATCCGTGGAAGGATGTATTTTAGTTGATAAAAAAATGGATATTGAGTCACAAGCAAAGTATTTTGGGTTGCCAACTAACAAAATATGTTCTTGTGGGAGATCTTCTTCTCGGGCTGAAACTAAGCTGCCTATTTCCCACATATTGGGTAAACAAGAGTGTGATCATGGGTTATTTGAACAAGCTTTCGATGTCTCTACAAGATCTTTTCAGGATAAGCAAGTCCAAAATTCAGACATAAGGTTTGGAATCCAGCCTATGATAGTACCTAGCTTCAGTGATTTGGAATTGGCTTCACGTATAGCTATTGGCATAAGTAATCACCATGGAATCTCTGATATTCCCAATGCAATTACAAGAAAGGAAAACTTGAAGCAGGATAAAATTGTTAATATTGGATCATATTTTCAAATTGCATTGGTTGAGACGTTGAACAAAGAATCAAAGGGTATTTCCCCAGTTTTGACTTTTCCAGATGCACCTCCTTGTACCCTAAAGGCTGAAGTTGTTGAAAACAATGATTTGGGCGTTGGTTCTTTGTTGAAGAAATTAAAGACAAAATGCCCTAGTCAGGATGATATTATAATAAATATAAATTATTATACTAATGGAAATAAAAGAGTAATGGAGTTATGGAACTTATAGGTTGCTATGAGCATCCTATTGTGGTTCTTTCCTTGTTGTTGAGTGTTCAAGGAAAAGATGTTCATCTCTGTGTCATATGTGGTCTTCTACAAGAAACAGAAACAATTCTTTTGATTTACAAGGTGGTGATTGTAGAGGACTCATCCAATTATTCCTGTCTACTTCGTTACACAAGAGTTTTTCTACCAGATGGAGAAGCTTGTTTTGAGATAAAGTCTGCATTTGAGAAATATGGAATAACATTCACACCAAATGGGAATAATCTTGTTCTACATGAATGCATCAAAATTCAAATGATCCAATTGGAATAGTTGCTGCAAAGAATCCATTTGATACCATTCCCCTTAACTATGATCAGGTGTTCATAAGGGATTTTGTTCCTTCTGCCCTTGCATTTATGTTCAGGGGAGAGATAGAGATTGGTGTAATTTGAATAGGGTTGGGGTTTTGATGTATCTGGAAGCCAAAATTCATAGAAACTAAGAGAGATCCAGATCAGTTTAAGGGGCGAATTAGGCATGTTCTTCAATCTAGAAGGGGAATTAGGGTGTTTTTTCAAGCTAGAGTAGTTGAAGACCATAGGGATGGAACTCACCATGGGCTCCTAGGGTGGATGGGGGTAGTCCAAGGAGCTTTTGGACCTCGTGAAGGCCATCAGTGAAGCCTGATCCTAAGCAAAAGAAGAGAGGATAGGAGGATAGGAGGATGGAGGAGTTGTTTTGCGCAAGATTGAGATGCTGAAGAAGAGGATCACCAAGCCTGATGTGCCCAAGAGGAAAATGAAGGAGTACATTATTCGCCTTGTCTATGTTGAAATGCTAGGTCACGATGCCTCCTTCGATGACATCCATGCTGTCAAGATGACCCACGAATACTCCCTGCTACTGAAGAAGACTGAGTATCTTGTAGTTACGTTGTTCCTCAGCGAGGATCACGATCTTATAATATTGATTGTCAATACCATACAGAAGGACTCGAAGTCAGATAATTATCTGGCTTTCTGTTTTGTGCTTACCGCAGTCTGTAAGTTGATTAACAAGGATATGATACCGGAAATACTCCCACAAATTATTGAGCTCTTCGGTCACCCGAAAGAGTTGGTGAGGAAGAAGGCTATTATGGCCTTGCACATGTTCTACCAGAAGGCGTCCTACACAGTTTCACATGTTATTCCAAATTATTGGAAGAGGATGTGTATAATAGAGAACACCATCAGAATCCTTTCATATCATGTGCATCTCAGAGTGATACCCAACTAGATTAGACCATTAATCTCCTCATAACAAGAATTAACAAAGAGACCCAAATCATTGTATTATGTGAGCAAGCACTTGCATCAATCTTGTGCTTGCATCAATCCAAAGGACTAATATGACCGAAAAAACCAGGTAATGATGACCCCTCGAAATAGCGGGGACTTGTATGGAATCAAATAGCATTCATGAGGTGAATGATTAGTCGAATCTTTGGGCACATGTTTGCACAAAATTTGTGTCCTGGAATTGAAGTAAATTTACCGGATTTTTGACAGATACTGTGATAGACCCCTTTTTTTTCCTTCTTCCTTCAGTAGGTAGGTTTTAAGGTCCGTATTTGAACCTAGGCTCTGATACCACATGTGAGGACCCAACTATAGGTCCTCTAACTACTACTACACTCATTCAAATAAATTTCTCTAATTTTCATAACAAGGAAAATTTCAGGTTTATAAAACATCATAAGCATAAACATAAATTAATTTAATCTACAACATGTATAACTTGTAACACTTTATCTGAAACATGTATAATTTGTAATAATTTACATAACTAAAATAAATGGCTGATAATACCTGTTCCAATAGCTTAGTTGAGATGCCCCTGAGCTCCTGATTCTGCTAAGATGCTCCTCTTGACTACCAATTGGATTTACCTCCCAACCAACTAGGAATTATTTCCTAGCCTAAGAAACCTCCACAGGTTCCCTAGCCCTCCGAGCCCAAGTCCAACCAGATGTAGTGTGTGTCCAAGATAAGCAATACTCTTGTTCTCTCCCTTCTCCCTTCTTCACCTTCCTCCCAAAACAAATCCTCCAAAACTACAACCAAAACCAAGACCAAGGATCCCCCCTCCTCCCCTCATCCTTCCCCTTTTATGTCCCCTTCTCTTCTCCACTTCAACCACCTCTCATTAAAGCCATAACTTCTCCCTCATCCTTACATTTGACTTTTCCTTTCCCAAGTAAACATGAGAGGACATTTGGGGATGTGATATGAATATAAAGTTGAGTAGTTAATTGGAGAGGACCATGTCTTCTCCCAAGTAAATATTTTGGGGATGAAAGATGAATATATAAATTGGTAATTAATTGGAGAGAACCATGTCTTCTCCCAAGTAAATGTGAGTGGACATTTTGAGGATGAGGTATGCACATATATAACTTAGTAATTAATTGGAGAGGACCATGTCTTCTCCCAAGTAAATATGAGAGGACATTTTGGGAATGAGGTATGAATATATATAATTTGGTAATTAATTGGAGAGGACTATGTTTTCTCCCAAGTAAATATGAGAGGAAATTTTGGGAAGGAGGTATGAATATATATATTTTGGTAGTTGATTGTAGAGGACTATGTCTTCTCCCAAGTAAATATGAGAGGACATTTTGGGAATGAGGTATGAATATATATAATTTGGTAATTAATTGGAAAGTACTATGTCCTCTCAAAATTTAAAAATTTGGGGAGGTAAATTGGCAATAATAACAAAATTTATATCAGTACTAAATTTACAGTTTCACCAGTGTAGGTATGTACCAATATTTCTAAGTCAACAGTTTAAGGTGATTTAAACCCTAGTAAAATTTTCATGATAAGATTAAGTAGCCATTACAAAAGACCCTCATACCCTCAAGCGGCCAACCTTAACTCTTCTTCGGTGACTGTGAACTTCCCTATCTAACTACAGGGGAGTTAGAAGACCCTCTAGGTGAGCAACCCAAAATTTTTGAAGAACCTATTGGGGAAGAATATAACCCACTTCACCTACCAAAACAATGGATGGAAACAGGGATAACAGGGTTTTCCCCATCACAGAGACAAATCAAGAAGCTAGAATGAAGAATATAAACCCTACTGCCCTACCACACTTCCATGGATTAACCTTTGAGGATCATGACACCTTCATGTTCAAATTTGTTTTTGTTTTTAGGAGCTATGACTATGCCTCTCATGAGAATAAGTTAAATTTATTCCCATGTACCCTTAAAGATCTAGCCTTACGCTAGTTTATCGGTTTTCTTGGGGTAGCATCACTACCTGGGCCCCAAAGTAATAGGCCTTCAATAATAAGTACATGGACTATTGTAGGTCCATAGAAACCAAGAAAGAAATTATTAGGATAACTCTTGGAGCTGATGAATCCCTAGAGGACTATGAGGAGAGATTTCAACTCAGTTATAGGAGGGCCAAATGTACAATTGATCCTGTGCCACTCAAGCTATGTCTTCTCTAAGATATCGTGGAGGATATGCTGGAAACCCTCAACATGTTGTCTGGAGGAGATATCCATCAATTATCCTATGATGACATTAAAACTGTATTGAAATATCACTCTAGGGTTGTCAGGAAGAATGGTAAGGATATTCAAGGCTTCGTCAATTTCTCTCCCTCCACAACATCCATCAAGAATGAGATAAGGACAATGTTGGAGGATTTCAAGAGTGAAATGATGCATAACTTTGCATTGCAAATGGATACCATGCAAATCAAAAGAAAGAATGAGGAAGTAGAGAGGGAACTAGATATTTTCTACCCTCGATGCACTAAAATACATCCCAAGAATGAATTCTCATTGAATTTCATAGAAGTCTATATACTCTATGAAGAAAATCATGCAATAGACAATTTCCCCTCTTTTCCAAGACTAAAAGTTGTATACCAATGGGAAGAAGGTGGGCCAGAGCAACTTTGCTTCATTAATCAAATCAAAATACACCTTTTCAACCTTGGTACTCTTCCAATCATCCATCATGGTCCACACATACTTGTTGGCCTTATTCTCCTCCATATGATCCTCAACCTGTCAACCATCCTTTTTAGCCATATGCACCCCAATATTCTCAATGGGCCAACCCATCACAAGGGTGGAGGCCTCAAGTCAACCAACCTTCATATGAAAGCTAAGTTGAAGAAAACATCTTTGCAACAGCAAAGGTTGGCAAAAAAGTGGAAAATGAAGAGAAGGAAGAGGCAGAAAAGAAGGAAGAGGAAGAGGATAAAACTCTCAATGGAGAGCATAATGAAGAGGCTTTTAATATTGATTTTTAGTGTGCAGGCAAATTTGGTAGTAATCTGGCGGAAAGAGAATATGAATAAAAAGGTACAAGAAAGGACATGGATGTTTCTGAAGATGAAGAAGAAAGCATTGAAACAACCTTTCGGCAATGGATTCAAGAAGAGATTAGATTCTTCTATAAAAAATGTGGAAGAAAGAAGATCATAAATATGAAGCACAAGAAGTAGAGCGAAGTTTATAATAAAAATCTAGCATTGTAAAAAAAAATTGAGTCAATCTTTGATTGTAAGCTAACTGAGACTTAGACCAGTAAGCATGTTTAAGTTATGATGAGTCATGATTAAGCTAAGATTGAGTCATATGGTTGTAATTAAGGGCGGGGTGTTATAAATAGTAATTACTCTGGAAATTGAGAGTTGAGTTAAGTTAAGAAAATCAAGTCGAATGATAGGTTTGAGTTAAGTCGGGTGTAGTCGATTTTGCACGAAGCATATAGTTGGAGAGAAGTCAAGTCTATTTAGAGTTTGCATGATTCCTTGTTTAGAATATTTGGTGTTTATATACCCATGCTTGGGTCATTCTAATGTGTGAAATCCAAGAGCAATAACTCGAGTGGATGTGTATGTAGATCAATTTTTTTGTTTAATGAAATAACTGAATTTCAACTCAGTTTTTTTTTGTGAATCACGTTTGTGTGTATGAAATTTGTGCTTTCCTCCTATGTCTTTTCAACATCCGCTAATGTGACTCAAATATAACTAAATGGGACTAATATGTCTTTTCAACATCCACTAATGTGACTCAAATACAACTAAATGTGATTAAATAAAGAAAATACATAAAAATGTTATACACCAATATAGTGACATCATAAGTAACCAAAAGTTGCAAGAAGATGGAGACATGTTATTTGGAAGGATGGCTACATATTTAAAAAAAAAAAAATTAACTCCAAGAAGAGACTAGTTTTGTTTCGTCTAATGTTTAAACTCTTTGGAGAGCGATTATGAGAATAAAATGAGCAACAACTTTATTTGGAAAGAAACTCGTGGTTACAGTAAAGTTGATTTAAGAAAAGTGTGAAGCACTCTTTATTATAATACAGATTTGATATACAGTATAAGTACAAACTTGAATTCGAAGATAACAGTTTAATGCAGCGCAATATTACATAATACCATTTGGGTGTCCGACCAAAAAATTATCCAATAAATATAATGAAGGATAATGGGATTCGATTAGTTTTAATCTGAAAATCATAGATTTTCCAACAAAATTTGACCCTGTTATTTCCTACCTTCTAGTCCTCCCTTCTTACATTCTTGTCATACTCATTATTTAATTAGAATTTGATCAGTTTTGTATGGTTAGAATGATGAAATCGATTCAATAGAATTGCATAGTAAGTGTTTTTGGGTTTTTGAGTTATCAGATGCAATGTGTGGCATCCGCGTAATGTCCCTTTCAATAAAAAATTTGTACATCTTTTCGAATTTGGCTCTTAGCTTGTTTGTTTTATAATGGATTTCAGACACTAAATTCTTTACAAAAGTCAAATTCATAGACTAGGAAGTCCCACCCTATGTTTTGAGAGTTTGGTTCCTGTAAATTTCCGAATATTTTAAAAATCTAAGAGAAATAAATGGTTTGATTCACGTTGATAAAATTTCCAAAATATTCATTTTTGTTTTTCTATGGTTTGAAGGATGAAATCGATTCAATAGAATTGCATACGAGGTGTTTGAGATATCCGATACAATGTATGTCACGAGGGGAACGTCGCTTTCAAAAAGAAATTGACATCTTTTCAAAATCTTCAAATTTGGCTCTTAGCTTGTTTGTTTTATAATGGATTTCGGTCAGTAAATTCCTCACAAAGGTCAAATTCGTGGACTAGGCAACCCCACTCTATGTAATGTGAGTTTAGCGCCTGTAAATTTCCGAATATAAAATCTAAGGGAAATAAATTGTTTCACTCATGTTGATAAAATTTCCAAAATACTTTGGAATTTGTAATCAAATTACCGACCATCTAATTAAAATTTAATGTGTCTATGGTTCATTTGACTAATGAAGTCAAATTAAAGAAGAGATTCTTGTAGTGTATTCAAATTAAAGTTTTGCATGTAGCATTGAACAGAATATGGACATTACCCGTGGATTTTGGTAATTTTATTTTGATTGTTTTTATGTAACACAGAGAAATGAAGTCTCAAATGAGAGAGGAACGATGGCGGAGATGGAACAGAGAACGGGCTTGGGATAGGGTTTCATCTGGACACTGAAGACTGCAACAACACCAAACACCTGCACCTCCCGCCGCACCCGTATGACAGCCCCGTATCTTACCTCACATTGTCATTGAGTCATCGTGATTAACCTTTCACTTTTACTGCCTAGGTTTTTACCCTCTTCCTGCTCGACTCTACCCCATCTACTCCCGGTCACAATAGCGATAGGCATCCCTAGGATCTGGAGGCAGCTAGTGCGGGAAAATAGCGATGGTTATGGAGGATCTTTTTGACTACTTGGAGGACCCATTAGCAGGTACCTCCTTTTGGACATCTCCACAGGTAAATTTGGCAGCGTTTACACCTATAGCTGCGAGTTCTCTGACATTGTTGCTTCACTGCCCTCGATCTTAGGGCCTTCATGTTCAGTGGTTACCCTCCCAGAGGTCTCCCCCTCCTTACCAGACCTCACTGCTCAGCCTCTGTCGCCTTCCACCCTAAATGTTTTCGACCAAACCCTAGAACCTAGCTTCAAAATATCCTCGGCGGGCCTCACTTCTTTTCCATCTTCCATCGGCTTTCATGTCCCCTCAACTGTTCAATCCAGCAAACCTATCACCATCACACCAGGGCATCATACAACATTGCCCTTCATGAACCCCCCATCTGGAAATTTTACTAAGATACACCCCATCTCCAGAGTTTTCTCATCTTAGCCCCAATTGTACATCCCTATACTTGTGACAAACCCTTCTCTAAGCGACTCCCAACCTACCTTACCTAATGAAAGATCCTGAAAAGCAAAAAAATAGATGGTTTTGAAATCAAAGGCTATCGAGGTCTTCCTGCATTTAGGTGAGGTCTTTCTGTGGAGCGAAGCCATGGACACTGCCGACCGAGTATTGGTGGGAAGAGTCAGGGGCCGGTTCTACATTGCCTTAAGGCTGAAGCAGTGGGCGACAGAGGTCTGGGGTCATCATCTGGCTGAACCACTGTTTGTCCAAACATTTTTTAAGGGATGGTTCGTGCTTCGTTCCGCTAGAGCAGAGCATACCAATTGGGTACTCTCAACGGTTTGGCATATGGAACAAGCACCAGTGCTCCTTCGCAAGTGGACTCCCCTCTTCGATCCAAAATAGAAACAACTTGGAGCAGACCCTCTTTGGGTATGATTACCTGTCCTGCCACTATAGTTTTTGTCCGAAGACATCTTCAGACGCATAGGGGACACCCTGGGTACTTACCTAGAGCACGATAAATCCTATCTCATGACAGGTAGGATGGAATATGTAAGAATACTGGTACACCTAGATACCACTGATGGATTACAAGAGTACATCACAATTCAATGGCGGAATTTCTCTCGGAGACATAATTTGTACTACGAAGGGGTTCCCTTAAGATGCAGAAGATGCCACAAGGTTGGCCATCTCTATAAGGACTGCCCTCTTAACAGCAATAAATCAACTGGGGATGTAGGACAGGCAATTCCTTCAAAGACTGTACAAGATCAAGGGGAACAACCCCCTAGCGGAGAAGTTGGGACTCAAGCGAAACTGACACCTTCAGACAAGGCCCTCTCTCAGGATACCCCGAAGAAACGCGGCAGGCCTCCTTTTCAACCTTCCTCTCCTCTTCTTACAAGGGCAAGGGCGGTTGCCAATGGTGCATTATCTTCAGGGAAAAGAATGCAAATGCTGACAGATTATCCAAAGAAGTTGTGGACAGGCCTTTCGGCACTTGAATGATTTAGGAACACATGGAAGGGTTCTATTATCAGTACTACCATAGGCCTTTTATGGACATAGATGTTTAGCAGGCTCATAGGGAGCATGGCTGCATGTTTTTATTTTTGCATTTTAAGTTTCCATTTGTAAATATTCATATGTTTTGGTTACAACAGGAAGAGTGCAGTTACTTTACATGACTATAGTTATTATCTTTTGATAAAACATTATGCTGAATACATTTGAGAATGATGCCTCCCTGTGTGGACACAAGGCATCCATATTAGATCAATACTGGAGAATTTATTTTTCTGACAGGCATCTCCCTTCTTCCAGCTTATGCATTATGCATATACAACATGTAATTTTCTCACTTAATGGAAATTACGTTTTTTTCCAAAGGGAATAAAAAACACAGAGAAATGACACCGTAAATTTGTAGTATCTCTAACATTTAGCTACTTGGATTTCACTATGATATGTCACTTTTGTACTAAAACTGGGCAACAATATTTTGTTAAAATAAGATCATTACTACTACATAAGGAGTTGGCTAAACATAGAGATTCAGTTAAGTGAGTGATTGAGTGATTGAGTATTTGAGTGTTGAGTCAAGTCGAGTTAAGTGATAGATGACTTTTAGTGTGTGGTTACATGTCAAGCTGAGAAGCTAGTTCGAAAACGATAAATGCCCTTCACCGGATTCATTGTAAGCATCATGTTTTGTGTGATCAATAGAAGAGCAGTAACTCGTGTTTTATGTGTGAATTCATGCTTTGTCTCCTTTGCCTTTCTAACAAATTTGTAATAGAGCCAGGTTACACAAAGAGAGGAAGAATGAAGAATGGATTAACAACAATGCGTGTGAGAAAAAAATCTATTTTTTTTCGTGGTTTGAGCATTAACGTATCCTTCTGTCATACACAGAACACAAAGCACTATAACGCCTTCGGGCTCAAGAGATAACTCCTTAAAAGTTAACGCGTTTAGGCTCAGGAGAGAACCGCCTTAAAAGTTAAAAACTCACCACGATTTAAATGCACGCGAATTATGTTAATTTTTAAAGCGTTACAGCATTAACGCGCTGCTCCCTATCATGCACTGTGTTTTATCGCAGGCCATCCTCACGAGAAACGCGTTAGAGATAACGTAGTTTCAAAATTCGAAGTCAACCGTTTTAAAATTCACGTGAACGATTACATTATTTTTTTTTTCATTAAAACTTCATTAGGCTCACGTGAAGGTTTCCATAGGGTTGAGTTATTATTAAAAAAGGTTATTTTGTGAATTCGTGAAGGGTGGATAATAAAGGTTTTGTTTTATATATATATAAATATAATATTTACTTCAAAGATTTTTTTATATATATAAAATAACTAAGAGTATTTCAAAAGAGTGTTTTGTAGAAAGGGTTTTTAAGTTTTCTTTTAAATAAAAACTTAAGGGTTTTTTGAAAGGGTAATTTTTTAAGGTATTTTACAAAGCTTACTAAAAAAGAAATTTAGGGTGTTTTAAAGAGAATTTTTTTGGGGAAAGATAACTTTTTCAAATTTTCAACCCTAATTCCCACTGTTTATAGGAACGGTGGGAAGGATTATGATGTGTAGGCCATTAAGATGGTGAGCATGTTGTAGGTACATGATGTTTGGGATTATGTCTAGTTTGGGTTTTCAGAACCTAAGGAAGAAGTAGAAGCACAAGCTCTGAGTGATGCAAAGAGAGAAAAATGGAAGACAAACAAGAAGAAAAATGCATAAGCATTGCAGCTTTTTCAGCAGGTAGTGGACCGAGCAGTGTGCCATAAGATTATGATCATGTCTTCAGCAAAAGTAGCAAGAGATACTTTGGTGACAAACTATACAGGTATGGCCGAAGTCAATATTGTTAAGTTGCAGAATACTACGAGAGATTTTGAAAGTCTGTAGATGAAGGAGATAGAGGACATTGATTCTTTCATGAATCGGGTCATAACTTTCATAAATCAGTCAAAGATTTATGGTCAAGAAATTCAAGATCAAACAGTGATTGAGAAGGTCCTCAGACCTTTGTGTACCAAATTTGATGCTGTGGTAGTAGCCATAGAAGAAGCCAAGGATTTCGCATCATTAACAGTTGATGAGTAGATGGGATCACTTCCATCGCATGAGGCAAGGATAAACAAAAATAAGGATTGCACTTTAGAGACCACTTTCAAAAGTCAGGTTTCTATTTCAAGAGACAGAGGTCTAGGTAGAAGTAGAACAAGAGGCAGAGCATGAAGTGGAAGATAGGGTGGTCAGAGAGATGGCTGAGAAGAGCATGACCATGAAAAGTGGAAGCAACTACAAAAGGTTTTGCAAATGGCATAGCAAGCTAAGTGGGCTTGATTGTGGAAAAACTCCACAGTTAAGTGCGCTTGAGCCAGAGGAGATCTGGGATGGGTGACCTCCTGGGAAGTCCTGGTTATCGGGTGCAAGCCCCGGAAGTGATGATTGATGCTATGTGATTCGTTCTCCACATTTCACTAGTTTCAATCCCACTTCTTCACCCCTGTGAGCATCACCCGATGCAATGAGTGCTAAGTGAACTATTCAAAAATCATGAGAAATTAGTCAGTTACGACTACCTCTCATGGAAATGGTCATACGTTTGAATGACTTACTTAAACGCAGTTGAATCCCAAAAATGATATCTAATATAATGCACTGCGTAATCCCCCATACTTAAATTCAAAAAGAGTCAAGGGATCTCTAACTTGAATGGTTCATGAGGCACAATACTTGCTAAGGTTTTGCAAATGGGGTAGCAAGCTAAGTGGGCTTGATTGTGGAAAACTCCACAGTTAAGCGCACTTGAGCCAGAGGAGTTCTGGGATGGGTGACCTCCTGGGAAGTCCTGGTTACCGGGTGCAAGCCCCGGAAGTGATGATTGATGCTATGTGATTTGTTCTCCACATTTTCACTAGTTTCAATCCCACTTCTTCACCCCTGTGAGCATCACCCGATGCAATGAGTGCTAAGTGAACTATTCAAAAATCATGAGAAATTAGTCAGTGACGACTACCTCTCATGGAAATGGTCATACGTGAATGACTTACTTAACGCAGTTGAATCCCAAAATGATATCTAATATAATGCACTGCGTAAACCCCCATACTTAAACTACAGAAGCTTCAACAATAATCAAAGAGTTGACAAATCAAAGGTGAGATGTTATTATTGCAATAAATTTGGTCATTATGCTCGTGATTGCAGAAAAAAAATAGTTGATCAAGGGAACCAGAGAGCTAATGTCACTACAGAGAGTACTAACTCCATGTTCCTAGCTTGCCATACCATGCATACACCTTCAGCTAGTGTGTGGCTGTTAGATAGTGGTTGCGGTAACCACATGACAGGCAACAAGGATTTGGTTGCAAATTTTTATCAATCTATGAAAATAGAGGTAAAGCTGGGGACTGACAAGACTTTGGAAGTGGATGGCAAAGGAGTGGTCAATAATCTAACCAAGCAAGGGGAGTCGAAGACAATCTCAAAGGTATATTATGTTCCTAGTCTCAAACATAATTTGATAAGTGTTGGTCAAGTGACACAGAAAGGATACATATTTACTTTTCAAGGTCAAAATTGTGTTATATATGATAAGCCTCCAAGAAAGCGGCTGATAGAAAAGGTGAAGATGACAAGGAATAGACTCTTTCCTCTAATTATGAATTACTGTGGTCAAGTGAGTTCTTTTACAGTTACATGTTTTGATGATTATTGGTTATGGCACTTCTGATTTGGACACTTGCATTTTTTTGGTTTAAGATTGTTGCAGCAGAAATAGATGGTCAGAGAATTACCTCCCATCAAAGAACCTGCTAATACTTGTGAGTGTTGCATCTTGGGAAAGCAACACCATGAAAGTTTTCCAAAGGTAGTTGCATACAGAGCAAAGCAACCTCTAGAGCTAGTGCATATAGACTTTTGTGGACCTATGAGGAGACAATCGATTGGTGGAAGTTGTTACTTCCTTACTTTCATTGATGACTACAACGGAAAGACTTGGGTTGACTTCTTGAAGCAGAAGTCTGAAACTTTTGCAAGGTTCAAAGAATTCAAAGCCTTAGTAGAGAACCAAAGTGATCGACAAATCAAGGTATTGAGTTCAAATCGTGGAGGAGAATATTACTCAAAGGCATTCCATGATTATAGCAAACAACATGGAATCAGAAGACAGTTTACAACTAGGTACACACTGCAGCGGAATTGTGTAGCAGGGAGAAAGAACAAGACAATTATGAACATGGTAAGAAGCATGTTGAAAGGCAGAAACTTGTCTAACGAGTATTGGGCAAAAGAAGTTGCATGTGCTATTTATGTGATCAACGGATCTCCTACAAAGAGTGTGATGAACAGAGTACTAGAACAAGCATGGTCAGGGATGTATTATAGAGTATCTCATCTCATAGTATTTGGATATGTAGCTTATCCATGCGTGCCTAAGGAGTGAAGAGGAAAATTGGATGATAAAAGTGAAAAATGGATATTCATTGGTTATAGTGAGGAATCAAAAGCTTACAAATTGTATAACCTTGTCACAAAGAAGGCCATAATTAGCAAAGATCTTGCGTTCAAGGCACAAGAGTCATGGAATGGAACTGTAGATAACATAGTTGATGCACAAGTGCCACTGATGGAAGAAGATGATGTAACAGAGAAGGAGCAACAAGAATCACAGGTGAAGACACCAAACAGAGAGACACCATCAAGGACTCCAAGATTTTTAGAGTAGCATCGATCTTCAAGGAGATCAACAAATCGAGATTCTCCCAGCAATCAATTAAGTGATGAATCAAGCAATGGTAAGAGAAACATGAGAAGTTTGAAAGATATTTATAATGATTTGGAAGTTAGTTCAAATTTTGCATTGTCGCCATTCCAACCTTCTTCGTTTGAAGAAGCAATCAGAGATAATAATTGGATGCAAGCCATGGATGAAGAAATTGAACCTATTGAAAAGAATGATACATGGAATTTGGTTTATTTACAAAAAGGCATAAATCTCATTGGTGTAAAGTGGGTGTACAAGACAGTTTACTGAGAAAGGTGAAATTGACAGATTTAAAACTAGACTTGTGGCAAAAGGATTCTCACATCAACCAGGAATAAATTTTGGAGAAATGTTTGCTCCAGTAGCCAGATTGGATACTGTAAGAGCATTTCTTGTCACAGCAGCTCATAACAAGTGCAAAGTATATCAAATGGATGTAAAATCAACCTTCTTGAATGGAATTCTAGAAGAATAAATTTATGTGCAACAGCCTCCAGGATATGAAGTTGAAAGTAATGAAGAGAAAGTTTACAGGTTGAAGAAAGCGCTCTATGGACTCAAGCAAGCGCCTAGAGCTTGGTATAGCAGTATCTATAGTTAGATGATTAAGAATGGATTTTGCAGAAGCAACATTGAGCCTACCTTATACACAAAGGTAAATGAGCATGGACAGATTTTGATTGTTTTCTTATATGTTGATGACATGATTTTACAGGTGATTTTGAGATAGATGAATTTAAAGCAGCCATGATGAAATAATTTGAGATGAAAGATCTTGGTCTCATGAAATATTTTCTTGGCATAGAAGTTGAGCAATCTGAAAAAATGAATTTTTATTCTTCAAAATAAATATGCCAAAGATTTGTTGAAAAGATTCAGGATGGAAAATTGCAAACCCGTCCCTACACCAATTGCAACATTTACAAAGTTAACCAAGCATGATGTAAGATCATATGTCAATCCAACTCCATTCAAAAGATTGGTTGGTAGCCTCATGTATCTCAGAGCTACAAGACCAGATATCATGCAAGGAGTGAGTTTGATTTCTAGATTTATGGAGACTCCAAAAGACACACATTGGAGTGCAGGAAAAAGAATTATGAGATACATAGTAGGAACTACAGATTGTAGCATAATGTATGCAAGCACAAAAAATAAAGATTTGATTGGGTACACAGACAGTGATTTTTGAGGCAGTTTGAATGATAGGAAGAGCACTTTTGGTTTTTTGTTTCATCTTGGTTCAAGTGTGATTTCATGGGCATCTAAGAAGAAGCCCATTGTGACACTTTCATCAGCAGAAGCAGAATATGTAGCAGCAACATTAGTAGGATGTCAAGTAGTGTGGTTAAGAAGAGTATTTGATGGACTCAAGCAGAAACAACAAGAATCAACAACAATATATTGTGACAACACCTCAACGATTGCACTATCCAAGAATAGTGTGTTTCATCAAAAGAAAAGGCATATTGATACTAGATATCACTTTATTAGAGAACTTGTGAGCAATGGATAAGTTCACTTGAAGCCTTGTAAATCTAGTGATTAATTGGTTGATATATTTACTAAGTCATTAGCACAAGATGTGTTTGAGTTTCATAGAAGAAACTTGGGTGTTGTAAACCAAGCTAAGACGTAGACCAGCAGGCATGTTTGAGGTGTCATGAGTCATGTTTTAGTTTAGAAGTCGTAATTAAGGGAGAGTAGTTTAGCAGTCGTAATTAAGGGAGAGTGTTAAAAGAGGAGTTGGCTAAACATAGAGAGTCAGTTAACTGAGTGATTGAGTGAATGAATATTTGAATGTTGAGTCAAGTCGAGTTAAGTAATAGACGACTTTTAATGTGTGGTTGCATGTCAAGGCGAGTAGCTAGTTAGAAAATGATAAATACTTTTCAATGGTTCATTGTAAGCATCATATTTTTTATGATTAATAGAAGAGCAACAACTCGTGTTTTATGTGTGAATTCATGCTTTGTCTCCTCTGCCTTTCCAACATATTTGAGTTGTGAACAAGAGAGGAAAAACTTGTGATCCTTATAAAAAGTTGATAAAACCAATATTGTGTCATGGAAAATTGGATTTAGTAAAAATTAAATCTAATTTATATGAAACAAATCAGTAAAAAAAATTATGTTTTTGAATTTTGAAATGCAAATTCACCTCTTAGAGTAAAAATAATAAATAATTAAACAGTTCGTTTTACGGTAGTTGAAAGCTTTTGATATATAAAATTATCTATGAAGGTTTTGAATCCAATTTCCCCTCTGCTAAATCTATACAATCTTTAAAAGTGAAACGAAGTACAATCTTAATCAATGAAATTAAGTAAATATATTTGTTGTACTAATGATAAGTAAATATATTTGTTGTGATAATGATGAACCGAACTTGTGCTATTAGTAGAAGCTTGGCGGATCTGAATATAGATCGGGAATATGAGATTCAGATTATTTCTCATTAAAAAAAATGAATTCTCAAAAAAATTAAGTAATAACTGAAATATTATTTATGTATTACATCTTTAACAAATAACTGAAATATTATTTATGTATTACATCTTTAACAAAAATAGATACGAAATAAAAGTTCTGAAAGTTTTGTGAAACTATAACGCAGCAAAAGTAGAACTTCAGCTTAAGCAAAATGAAGATGCTCGGTGAAGAGACTTTAAGTGAAGCTATACGCAAGATTCAACTATGCAAAATTAGAAACTCGGCTGAAGAAAAATGAAGACCACGCTTCGGCAATCGTCTTATAACATAATATTTTGTGTGAAATGTTATGATTTCGTCTTCACAGCTATGATTGTTTGGGAAAATAACTCTGAAACAAAAACATTTTCAGGTGAGACTATGGTTTCTTTGCCTACAGAATGAGGGAAATTTTCCACATATATACATCACTGACCATCCTCGGCCGTGGCATTCACCCATGAAATTCCGTTCCAGAAATTTCAAATTTTGCTTCCTGTTGTGATAAAATATCATTTTGAATCATTCTCCGAAATATCATCCTCCCAAAGAGACTCATACACGGCATCATCTGGATACATGTTGGCCATTGAATCTCCATCCAAAAGGTTCATGATGATTCCAAGTTCAACAGCAGTATGGTCCACAAAGAAACTGAGCTCTGGACGAGCATCGTCGTAATACGTCAAATTTCCTTCTGAATGCATGTCTCCTGTATCAGAAGCCGAGGTCGCTTCAGGATTCCAGTCCGTCAGCTGTTTAGTTATACTACCCTTCGCATCAACATCATCTGCTTGCCCTTTCAATCCGACTTCATCTTCCAAAGTTTTCATAAACCCGTTCAGCTTCTCGTCCTCAACATGAATCGTAGTATGGATTTCTTCTGGATTACCGTTAATAGCATCCATATTGTCGATCATCTCGAGCAAACCCATGAGACAACTATCTTGCATCAACTTTATGCTATTGCTTATCTTTGCATCGGGCAAAGTCAATTCCCCATTCTGATACTCTTCTCTGCCTCGCTTATTCTGAGAAACTTGGGAACAGGCCGCCATCTCTGCAAAGTAATGCCGAAATTAAAAGACAACAACAAATAAAGCAAAAGAGAGCCTGGTTTATATAAGATATCCGTTTTCCTTCGAGCTTTGATAGTTATACATGAGTATAAAATTTAAATTGTGCTGAAGCTATTTTCAAGTATATATAGTCCTCTCATAATTAGAGTAAAAAATTTACTAGGACTAAAATTTTCCACCTAACCACTAGGCCACATCCATAAAACTCCGAACTTTGTTGGTTACAAAGCCTTGACTACTGACTTTTCAACTATGCACAACCCTATCAACTTGAAAGCTGTGAACAACACAATATAGAGAGTTAGCTGTATGTTGAATGATAAGAGATTGTAGATTTTGACTAAAGTGTCGCATGAGGTGAAAGATTCCTAACAAACCCGATGTAGTTTCTATGCACCCGGCGAAGTCGAAATCATGTTGCCGAGGTACAGACGCCCATTCAAAGTTTTAAAAAAACGTAGGTCATTTAATGTCCAAATTGACCACATTCATGATTCAGATCTCCACACGTAACGCTACTGCAACTGCCAGTCTTCTGTGCTAGTCTCACGTTTAGTTCAACATTCAAAATCTCTCTGGGATTATCAGGATGTATGTAGGCTAAAGTCTTCGCGAATTGCAATTATCTCCACTGTATTCAACGCTCATCGAATTTTGAAATCTATTTTGTCCAGTTACTTTCTGTTGACTTAATCTTATTGGGCAAAGAGAAACGAAATTATTAGCTACTCGCGTCATTGATTTAATTTGATTGGGCAATTGACTCTTTCGGGGAGACAAGCGGTTCTGACCTTTCATGGATTTGATGGAATTGGGCATTACGAATATTCTAATTTGAAATAGTGGCTTCAACATTTTTATAATATTAAGTTTTTATAATTCAGGTTTACAATATTTTATAATAACATTTTAAGAATATTAGTCTTTGTGTTTTTATTATATTAGGTTTATAATAATATTATAATAATATTAAGTTTTAAATTTTTAATATTATTTATGTTAAGTATGTTATACTAAAACTTATGGGCGTTAGTAAATTTCTAAACCATTATCAAATTGGTGGTTAGTCTACTTGATCGATTTCGAGGTGAGTGAAAATCCAATAATATTTTATATTACGTTAACATTAATAACATTTAATTAATATTATTAATGGTGTTAAAATTGTCAATAATATTAGTCTTTGTGTTTTTATTATATTAGGTTTATAAGTGCTTTAATAATAATATTAAGTTTTAAATTTTAATATTATTTATGTTAAACAAATCCGTTACACCATTAGTAAACTTCCAAACCATTATGAAATTGGTGGTCAGTGGAGTAAACTTCTAAACCATTATCACATTGGTGGGTAGTCCACTTGATTGATTCGGAGGTGAGTGAAAATCCAACAATATTTCATATTACATTAACATTAATAACATTTAATTAATATAATTAATGATACTAACATTGCCAATGTAAATATTGGTTTCATTTTTAAAAGATGATTTCCATATGAAGGGTGGAAAATGAGGCCTATTGGAGTATCTCAACCACATTTATTAATATGATTGTGCTAATATTTATAATTTCAAATATATATATATATATTATATATATATATATATATATTATATATATATATATATATATATATATATATATAATAAAATTCTCAAAACTAATCAAATTATTTATAAGACAAAAAATCATATATACACACACATCTATATGTTTTGATTAGTTATTTCTAAGAAAAAAAAAACTCATATATATATTTGGAAGAAAAAAAAAAACTACTCGCTGAACATAAATAAATTACACCTTTCCATATTGAAAAAATCATAAATTTAAGAGAAATATTATATTAATTTTTCTTCGGAAAAAAACGGTAATAATATATAGAAAAATAATTGTGTATAAGGAAAAATAGTTAAATAAACATTTTAATTCATCAAATTTGCATAAAACAAACCTTCAAATTAAATAGAAAATTTCAACACCAAGATGATATTGTGACTCCTATGAAGCCTGGTTACTACCAACTTAGCTTGGAAAAGTTATACTTCCTGTCCTAACAATGCTCAATAATAGGATATTGGTTCAAGAATAATTCCAATGCCATTTCCCATGGTCATGGATAAACAGTTGGCATAAGACACAACACCTAATCAGTGTGAGTCCTATAGTGTTATTCTGTTTGATCCCAAACAAACCCAATCAGAAGACCCCGCAGTTCTCCGAATGCAAAAATTAAGCACAAAGGCTTTATCACCCACAACTGCTGTTGAACTGTGATCACGGGCCAATATGAACTTTGTAACTTTCATTATTCGAGGAAGTTCTAAAAATCCCAGAGAGAGTTACATGGAGGAGGGTTAGTATCAGAGAGCAGAGAGACTCAACTCATCAACATAACACATAAACACAGAACACAAGACTTACTTCCATTCATTGATTAACAGGTATTTATACAAGGTGGAGAAACTTCTGGATATCAATTCGGGTGGTGGCTTCCTCAAGAATCTTTCCCGTTTTTCAACCGTTTCTAGAAACTACATTTAAAATCTCTGTTGAATGTAGGTTCCAGGTAGTTGGAATTAATTCTAGTTTCTTCCAACCCTCCCCCTTAATTCCAACTATATAACAAACATAATTTTAACTGATATGCCTGCTGGTCTACATATTTCAAATTTAGCCTTTCCAAGAGGCTTGGTGAATATGTCAGCCACATTTTCATTTGTATTACAATATGATAAGTCAATTTCTTTTGATTGCAATTTTTCTCTTACAAAATGTTGTGTGTCAATGTGTTTTGTCCTTGCATGATATATAGGATTGTTTGCCAATTTGATAGTTCTTTGATTGTCACATCTGATTAATATAGGTGCTTGTTGTGTTTCTCCAACATCTTCAAGTATCCTCCTAAGTCATATTGCTTCACAGGTAGCACTGCATAATGCTTTATACTCAGCTTCACTGGATGACAATGAAACAGTTGGTTGTTTCATACTGCTCCATGATATTGGTCTTGAACCAATATTGAACACGTATCCAGTAGTAGATTTCCTATCATCTAGATTTCCAGCCTAGTCAGAATCAGAATAACCTGCCAATTCAACATCAAATTCATCAGTATACATAATACCAAAATTAAGTGTTCCTTTCAAATATCGAAGGACTTTCTTTGCTGCTTTCGAGTGGCTTTCACAAGGCTTAGCCATGAACTGACTAAGTATGCTGACAGAATATGCTATATCTAGCTTGATAGTGGTGAGATAGTTCAGACTTCCCACCAGTTGACAGTACATAGTTCCATTCACCTCTTTGGTTCCATCATCACTGCACAATTTGACATTCTATTCTAAAGGAGTAGATGTTGCTTTGCATTCAATCATATTGAATCTTTTAAGGATTTCCCTTGTATATTTGCTTTGTGTGATTAGTGTCTTACCAGATTCCCTCCAAACTTCAAGACCTAAACAATAATTCAATTCACCAAGATCCTTCATCTCAAATACATGTGACAACTGATTTTTAATTTCTTCAATCAACTTGCATGCATTTCTTGTTATGATAAGATCATCAACATATACAGATATTAAAGCAACATTCTTGCCTTCATCTTCCTTGATGTACAAGTTAGGATCATTTTTGCTTCTCATAAAACCTTTCTCATAAAAGAAAGAATCAATTTTCACATACCATGATCTTGGTGCTTGTTTCAAGCCATATAAAGCTTTCTTTAACCTGCAAACCAAATGCTCCTGTCCCTATTTTACAAACCGTTCAGGCTGAACTAAATAAACTTCTTCTTTTAACTCACCATTCAAAAATGCAGATTTGACATGTAACTGATGCATTTTCCAATTATATTTTGTAGTTAATGCAATCATGATTCTAATAGTGTTCAACTTAGCTACAGGTACAAAAGTATCTTCATAATCAATTCCCTCCTTTTGTGAATATCCTTTTGCAACCAATCTAGCTTTATGTTTATCAATACTTCCATCAGCATTAAATTTAGATTTATAAAGCCATTTGCATCCTATGGGAACTTTGTTTTTAGGAAATTCTATTAATTCCCATGTTTCATTCTTCATTATAGAGTTATATTCTTCATTCATTGCATCTCTCCATTCTTCATATTCTTTAGCTTCATCATAGCTTGAAGGTTCTACAGCATTCATAACAAGAGACATTAATGCATAATCTTTATACCTTACAGGTACCTGACTTTGACGTGATGACCTTCTTGGAGTTTTACTACTTTCATCTTTATTTCGGCTTTGCAGAGTCTCCTCTCCTCTCTTTTGACTATCATGACTACTTGATGCTACTTGTTCTTGAACTTGTACCTATTCATGTGCTTGTTCCTGTTCTTGTTCAACACTTGGATCTATTTTGACATAATCATCAATATCATGCCATACACTAGTATTATTTATTTTATCACCTTCATTTGCATTCTCATGAAACACCGCGTCCCTACTTGCAAGCAGTCTATGAGTACTGGGATCAAACAACTTGTATGCTTTCTGATTATCACAATAACCAATAAATATGCACTTAATTGACTTTACATCAAGTTTTCTTCTTTCATGTTTAGGAATATGAGCAAATGCCTTGCAACCAAAAACTCTTAAATGACTCATTTTTGGTTTGTACCATAAAATGCTTCAAAAGGTGTTTTATGCTCTAAACTTTTGGTTGGACTCCTATTTTTCAAATAAACAGCAGTATTAATGGCTTCAACCCAAAAAACATTAGAGATATTTTTACCTTGAAGCATACTACGTGCACATTCAACTAGTGTTTTGTTTTTCCTCTCAGCGACTCCATTTTGCTGAGGTGTATGTGGCACTGTAAATTGTTGTTGAATCCCATTGCTTTTACAATATTGATTAAATTCTCTTGATTTGAATTCTCCCCCCTGATCAAATCTCAAAATTTTGATGTAATTACTTGTTTGTTTTTCCACCATACTCTTAAATTCTTTAAAGTACTCAAAAACATCACTCTTCTTTCTTATGAAATAAACCCATGTATACTTAGATCTATCATCCACAAAAATAAGAAAATACCATGCTCCACCAATAGATGTAGTTTGCATAGGTCCACATACATCACTATGAATTAAATCAAGTATTTCCCTTTGCCTTTTTTCTTTATGTATAGGAAATTCCTCCCTATGTTGCTTGCCAAGTACACATGCTTCACATTCAACATGATCATTCTTCAAGAGAGGAAGACCTTCAACCATTGTGTTCTTTTGAAGTAGCATTAAATCTTTGTGATTTAGATGTCCATACCTTTGATGCCATAAATCTACTATTGATATTGTTGTAGACGCCAACGCTTGATGACTTTTCCTGGTCACATCCAGTTTATACAAGCCTCCAACTCTGGTTCATGTGGCAATAACCTTGTACTTATCTTGAATGTATTTCACTACACATTGTGATTTAACAAATTCCACCTTCAAATCTTGGTCAGTAATGTTAGAAACAGAAACTAAATTCTTTTTGATATCAGGAACATACATCACATTATGGATCTATTTCTCTTGTCCATTAGGAAAATTCACACCTATTACTCCATAACCTTGCACTTTAAGTGATCTATTATCTCCTAGACAAACATATGTTGCATCAATGTTTTCATGATATTCATCAAACCACTCCTTATTACAAGACATATGGAGTGACGCACCAGAATCAGAAACAAACAATTTAAGATTTTTAAATCCATCACTGGTTGAAGTATCTTTGTCCACAAAATTTCCATTATGCCTTATGTTTCTTTGCCTAGACTCATTATATTTCCTTTTATAACAATCTTTAGAATGATGCCTAGGTTTGCCACAATAATAACACTTATCATTTCTCTTATGGATTGGAAATTTAGACTGTGTTATACCTTTTTGTTTTGCTTGAAACTTGCCTCCTTTGTTCTTGTCCCATGGCTTGCCTCTGTATGGATGTTTGCCCTTAGCCACCAATGCCAAATCTGAACTGCTAGAGCCCAAATTAAAGCTTTTCATCCTTCCTCCTCTTGTAGAAGAAATCCTACCAATTCATCAATTGTAGGGGGTTTCTCTCTCGCTGCAAGACTTGAAACAAAAATTTGATAATCTTGCACTAAGCCATTTAATATGATGGTGACTAAGTCAGTACTAGACACCTTTTCACCAATATCTCCTAACTTATCACTTAAATCTTTGACACGAGATACGAAATTACTTATATTTTCATTTGCTTCCATTTTTAGAGATAAAAGCTTAGTCTTCAAAAACAAGATCCGGTTTGTATTTGTTGTTTCATACAAACCCTTTAGCATATCCCATGTTTCTTTTGATGTCTTGCAATCTCTGATGTGAGGAATAATGTTGTCCTTTACGAACATACGCAGAAACACCTTTGCTTTTGTCTCCCTTCTCTCCCAATCTAGAATAGAACCTACAACAGTGGGTTTGGGCTCATCCCCACTCACAATGGACCACATATTATTTCCTTCTAAAATAGTCATTAACTTGAATTTCCAATTCACATAATTTTCTCCATCAAGTTTGGTGGATTCATTCATATAAGTATCAAGCAACAAATTTGCCATGATGAAAACAAACTTCCTCCAATCACCAAAATGCAATTTTTTTTTTTAATGGACAAATCAAAACTTCTATTGCTTTGAAATCCAACAAGGAGCAGTATAATAGTATGAATGCTAAAACAACATCATGGAACATTAACGAATAGACAACAGATAACACTGTAATACCAAACCATTGTCATCACGAGATACATCCATTAACAAACTGATGCTCCACTATAATTATTGCCAACGACAGTCAGAGTTCATGAAACAGGATATAACCTTGCTGTCGTCACTTGTATAAAACCTCTTAACTAGCTAAACAGGCAAACTCCTAGCTTAACTATGTAAGAAGCTTCAAATAGTAGTAAAAAAATAGACTGTTCCACATACGATTGCTGCTATAGATTACCCTTTGAATCCAATTACTCATATATCAGCAGCCGCGAAGCGCACTACCAACGATTCCGAACGCAACCTTGGCAAGCGAAGCTTGTGTATTAATAGACAAACAGAAAAATTAACGCAACAAAGACTTTTGCTGAGGGAAACATCAGCACAACTCCAACGAAAATGTTTTCTTCACACCTTAACACAACACGCAGTTTATAAAAAAATTCCGCAGAGAGACGCTATGACAGAATCTTAACCATGAGAAAACACCATAGGCCAAAGAAAATGATGGACTGATATCAAGCAATTGGTGAGTGTTTAGTTTCCCTCACCACACAACTCTTTTAGGATCACACTCTTCACCACAGCGGCTGCTGCAACCTCCACCACAACGCATAGCCTTCCTTTGCACGGCTCCTCTGCAACACTTCTCAGCACACTCTTAATGCTCGACTTGCACACACAGCGGGCTCTCACACTCAGCCCTCAACCTCGCTCTGATACCATATCAGAGAGCAGAGAGACTCAACTCATCAACACAATACACAAACACAGAACACAAGACTTACTTCCATTCATCGATTAACAGGTATTTATACAATGTGGAGAAACTTTTGGATATGAATTTGAGTAGTGGCTTCTTCAAGAAGCTTGCCCCTTTGTCAACTGTTTCTAGAAACTGCATTTAAAATCTCTGTTGAATATAGGTTCTAGGTAGTTGGAATTAATTCTAGCTTCTTCCAACAGTTAGTGCACTGTGCGACAATAATTCTTAAGGAACGGAAATCTTGAGATTCCTATCATGTCCGTCGCTTTGTGTCCGTCGTGGTCCTCCTCATCTTGGCTTGCAAATCGTGACTACACATCGACGAGTAGACTAAAAACATCCATCAGAGCCTATCCATAGAGCTGTTTGTCTAGCAATACAAACAAGATTTCTCAATCAAGAAATAATGTTTTTAGTCAAGGCTCCCACGTTTGATCCCGAGATCTTTGATCTCTAGCGGTTTCCAGACCATGGCTTCTGACGAATAGTGATTTTTGTGTTCATTGCTCAAGTCTTTCGAGTGTAAATCGAACAAGTAAAACTTAAAATCCGAATTTCCCATCATTAAAAGAATAGGCCACTTGGTTTGATTAGTCTAATTCAGTGAAATTATAGTTCACTAGTAGTTGGAGTTATGTACTTATTGCGAGGACGGGGACATTTAAAAATTATATTGGACTCCAAGAAGACACTAGTTTCGTTTCGTGTATGTTTGAACTCTTTGCATAGAGATTCTGAGAATAAAATGCCCAACCGGTTTATTTTGGAAGAAACGCGTGACCACAGTAAAGTTGATTCGAGAGAATTGCACAGCCACCTTTATTATAATAAAGAATTGATAAACAGGATAACTACAAATTTGAGTTAAAGATAACATTTGAGTGAAGTTTAATATAAAACAAATGCCACATAGTAGCCAGTACTTGGGGCTTAGTTTAAATAAAGCTTAATTTAAACTAAAATAAAAATAATAAAGGAAAAATTCATAATTAAAAATTTTAACAAACTAATAAAATATTCTATTCTTGAAAGCATGGCCAACAATTAAAAATATATGGTTAACTAATATTGTTATATTATATATATATATTATATATATATAAATTATTAAATATGTTTTTAATATAATAGAAAGTAATATTTAAAAGTCAAGAAAATCGGTAATAGAAAGAAATAAAAGAAATATCAGAAATTTTAATAAAAATGAAATGAAACTAAAAACAAAAGAGGAGTAACTAATAGAAATAGAAGTTACTTAAAAAATCCCATAATAAGACCTTTCAACCAATTATCTTACAAAATAAATGAATTTAAATAATAATAATAAATATTAAAATTGAATTCCTAATGTTAAACTATGGGTAAGTGACATAAATTTTTGGTCAAAAGCAAACTAATAAGCAGTCAAAGCAAAATTGAATGTGTAATACCATGCCTGCGACAGGTATAATAATACCATTTGGGCGTCCGACAAAATATTATACATGATGTTGTCTATTAAGCGGCAATTTCACTGGGAAAGCCATAAAACGAATCTGGTTTTTTTCTTTACAATTTTTTTTATTTGTGAGAGTGTTTTGATTATTTTCGATGATAAAAATAAATTTAGTATCATAAAAAAATTACGATACATAAAATCTTGAAAATAAACCAATATAACCCAGATTCTCGAAAAATGATTCTAAAAAAATTCCATTAATCTTATCAAAATTGTACAAGAATTTCCATAGTTTTTAACTAAAAAGACGAGATTTCATGAAAAATATATTTTTTGGTAAATAGGAAAATACTAGGCTGTGAGGCTGGCACATCCTATAAAGAGGGATACAGCTAAGGAAAGTCTGTTAGGTAAGTAGGGCATAAAAATGCCTTGACCAGAACAACCAGAGGTTGTTGATTTTGGAGGAAAGGGTATCTGAGCTCGAGTGAGAATATGTGATGAAGGTTCATGGTTGGGTGGCAAATGGTTCAGTTGGTAACGCAAATATAGTGTTGATTTATGGTTATCTAGATTCTTTTGTATGTTATTTCTCAATTGTTGATCTCCTTCTTAAAGATTCAATTAGATCGCTTTTATAATTTTGTTATCTAATATTATTTGAAAATTATGTTGACTGTGAAATTTAATAATATTTCTGATTACGATGTTGGAAATTATGTTGACTGTGAAATTTAATAATATTTCTGATTACGATGTTGGAGTATGGAGTTGGTAAATTATTTAATAATCGAAGAAAATTTTAAACTTATCTATGTGTAATAGCTAGGCTTGGAGGAATGTTTTCTATTTAATCTAGAGTTGCTACCTTGTTCAAATTATCGTAAAACATATAGAGTATGTATCTATATAGCCAAGATTTATTAGGATTATAACTTAATTGTATGCGTTGTCAATAAAGCAATCACTTAACTAACTAACAAGGGTAAAACTAAACTTTGTTAATGGAGACGAGTTGGTTTTGACTACTCTAAGCAACCACCTAGGGATGGAGGAACAAACCTACATAATCCGGGTTGAACTAGGAAAATACGAGATTTGTTGAACAGATTAAATTTTACCTCATGTTAAGGATGACTTAGTATGGTGATGATAATGAGTTTAAAAGTATATGCGTTTAAGTGTAATTCGATTTTATGGAAATTGATAACAAAATAGGAAGTCTTAGTTAACAGAGGACGAAACTTAGAAAAATATTACTTAGCTATTATTAAAAATATAGTTGGGTTGCTATATGGATTTGAACAATAGGAGTGTTGAGTAATCTCAACACCTTCTTGAGGTTTTTAATGGTTATAGGTTTAAATTTTATAGACTGTAATGATGGATAGAAGATAAACAAATGTGGTTTTTCCTGTAAATATTAAGCAAAGAAAAAAAGTAACTAGTATTAAAAGGTGAGGGATGCATTCTCCTATCTAAATAATCAATTAACACTGGTAAAGTTATCCTATTATAATATATAAACAATGTGCATTCTAAAAGAATATATAAACAATCAAGCATAATAATGAACAGTAGCAATCTTGAATACACGAAAACTGAGGATTTGATTGTCTGCCCAATATAGTCTACTATATAAAAAAAGAAAACAAGAAGAAGACAATTCACCCAAATTATCCTTATATGTAAATATAATTTGGCATCGAGCTCTTCATGCTCTGCATGAATACGAGGTAAAAAATAAATCGCAGTCTAAGGTGGCCTCTATTAACTACACATTAAACCAAAGGTTTATTTTCTGGAAAATCTTATGGGTGTGTCAGGAAGAACTGAAATCGACATACGAAAACGAAGGAACATGCAAAGTATATTTCTAAAACTTCAAATGAAAGGATAATACATTCTCATAATATAATGGGAAAACTTTAAATAATTACAGAGCTAATACTTGATATATGTATAAAATAATTCCTTTAATAATAACGACAGCCAACATAACAAGGTATTACACCCTTTTAAAGATTTCAAAGCCAACATAGGCTTGTCACAATTAGAATGTACAACCACAAAAAGGGAATATCAATATACAATTACAAACTGGGAACTTTCCCATGGGAACGGTGTTTCCCAAGAAACTCCATCATGAAATGGTGGAAAAGAACAAACCTGATGCTTTGCAAATTATGGACCTGGGACATTGAGGTAGCATTAGCTGTAATGTTGTAGCGGTTGCAACTGAGTAAAAGAGACAATGAAAAGTATCAAACATCATACCTGTATCTGTCAAGATAGACAAAAAAAAAACCACCCAGTTAGACATATACATAGAACAACAATTTCATTCACGAATTCAATCAATATATCATAAGGTAAATGATCACCTTCAGTAAGGATGGAAACTTTGTCGTGATTGTAGTAACACCCTTGTGTCATGTAGGAATGGAAATATGTTTCTAAAAACTCTTCCCAGGAAAACAACCAGGACTAAGTGCAGTAATGAGGTAGAACAGGAAGATATGGAGTGTACCAGATGTAGTAAGGTATAGGGATAAGATTGAGTACATGGGATGAGCGCGTACTGTTTTTTTAGTCAAAGCCAATTCCTGAGTGAACTTTTCACTGCAGTCAAAGCATCGAAAATGAGAAACAAGAAAATTGTAACCCTAGTAAATGCGTGCAAAGTTTGAGTGAAAAGAATAAGAAATTGCAAGATGGGCATATCAATACCTATGTCGGAAAATCCCCGAAGCAGAGCAAGTTATGCTTCGGTCCAGAATAGTTCGAGTTGCGGTATCCTAACAAAACTCCCAAATTCAATATACTCCCTGGGATCATTATGCACACAAAATTTCTAAATGGGATGAAAAAGGAGAGAGCCAAAGGGTCAGGAATTACATGGGTGCGTTGAACAAAGACTTGTTGATCAAGCAAACACAGTAAGTGTTCTCCTTTGCCAAAAAAGAGACAATAAAGATTTACGCTCTGCAACAAAAGAATTAAGGGATTAATCCATTGTTGCAGATCATAAATTTCAAGGGGAAAAAAAGAACAATGATTACCAAAAACCCTAATTAGGAGCACAATAATCACAGGAAACTTGTTTTAAATGATCAATGTTTGGAACCTACGAGTAAATCGGTATGGTATGGTGGCCACTGAAGTGCATAAGAAGACCCATCAAAATTTACATCTCATTCCCAGTGTTTTGATTGCAAAGAGCTGAGCAGTGCCATATGTAGATTTTACGAATGAGGAATGACTTGCTTAGACGGGTTGCTCATTGATGAACATGGGTTGAACCGTCTTACTGAAAAATGGACAACATACCTAAATTCTATTGCACAAATGACGAGATGGAATGGTGATAGGGTTTAAGGCTGGATGAATAAATAGCGACCATTGGATCACCTCAATCATTCTAGAATGGATGCAACAAAATGGTATAGAAGTCTACCTACTTCCATCATTTTATCATTAAAATATTTTCATTCTACCTTTCACACTTACTATGGAAGAACATATCTAACAAAGTTTCTTTGGAAATATTGTTATGATCAAGTCATGGAAGGACACAATGATGGTGAGAATATAGAATTTAGAGGATATATTCTACATTAGTGAAGATAAATATAAACCTAAAGAGATCTAGGAATTATGTTTATCTTCCTTTGATCCACTAAATCAAGGTTTAAATGAGCAAGTTGTTGATTCAAGAAATTCCGAAGAAATTATTTCATAGAAAAATATCAACCAAGTTTTTTATTTTCTTTATCAAAATTTCATACAAACTAGTATCTCAAAAGAATATAAAGGCACATGCTTGCATTCTAAAGAGACTATTTTTTTTTATAAATATTGTTGGCATTGGTAAATCTTTTAATTCTTTCTCTAACATCAATAGCAAAGACATATGTAAAGAAGTACATAACATGTTATATGCACCTAGATGTATTGGCCAACAATCAATTGAAGAGGATACTCTTAAAAAATGTTGTTCGGACATTCAACTACCTTTCAAGGCTACAATATAATTGATATGTGATGATGTTTTCAACTCTTGAGAAAATGGTTGTTATTGATCTCAAAGACTATTTAGTTGAACGAGATAATGTATAGGCTTAAAGATCATCGCCATATATTTACAAAAAGGTATGGTTCACCCTATAAATCCTCTTGGTTGAGGATATATGAATTTTTGAAGTCAAAAGGTGTAATTTGGGCCTTAATGAAGTTGACCCTCTTGAAAAACAGGTCGGCCCTAATAGATGTGAAGCTGGCCTTGTTTGGGGGTCAAATATGCCTATAAATAGGTCTTCTCCTCACTCAAATTGGAAAGGAAAATGGTGAAGAAAAGAATAATAATTCTGACCTATTGATGACTGGTTTAGAAAGGTTCATACCTCATGAACCAAGGAGTTGAGAAATATTGAATGGATAAAAGTTTGAATGTTTTCTGGTTCTAGCTAGGGAATTTTTGAAGATTATTTTGATCAATATTTAAAGTGCATTTTTGGAGCAGTTGTGAAAAAAAAAATCTGCCTTGATCTGAGACCTAATTCAAGCCTATTGCAACACTATTTTTCGACCTGGTTTAGCCTCATTTTGGCCCTATTGCAACGAAAAAAAACCTCAGATTTTCGATTTGTAGCAACCTCACACTTCATTCCTCCAACTACCTTAAATTTTATCCATGTAGTTCCCTCATATTCAGCCCTTTGAAACCTTTTTTTTGACCTTGTGCAAACTTCATTCTCGACCTTTGCAACCCTAGCCTTGCCCTATTTTGGAGTCAATTTTAGATGTTGATTCGAAGCATGTTTTGAAGCCTATATTGAAGATGTCTCGAAGAAGAACTCAGCCTTGCTTGAAGGTTATTTGGAATTTTTTATAAAGATATTTGTGATCTAATTAAAATGATGAATTGATAACTTTTAAAGAGAGGTATGTACAAAAGGTTGAGGAATTGTTGACAGGTTCATGCCTGAAGAGGATTTGTCTCCTCATTCTATTTCCATGTTGGAGCTTGGGCTTACTCAAGAGGATTGGTGTCCTTGCTCTATTTCCAGGTTGGTGCCTACGATTTTAAAAAAGGATTGGTTTCCTTATTTGGTAAGTTGGAGCCTAAATTTGTATAGGATGATTAATGTCCTAATCATTTTTATTTGAGCTATAATATACAAACGTTTTATTCATTTTCGAATTCTTGTGTCTTGGCATGGTTTATATTTTGTAATTGTAGCATGTTTTAAACTAGAAAAATAAATAATTGAATGAAATATTGATTCAACATGTCTTAATATTTATAACAATTAGTGTTGGATCCAACTTCTTCATATCACCTAACAACTAGAAGAAGGTTTTTCCAATCACAATGGAATGTAAAGAGGAACTTAAATTCCCTCACATTTATGGAACAAATTTTACATTTTAGTAGATTAGACAGAAGTACTATGTGACATCTCTCTTAGTTATAGATGGATAGAAGATCCCATCTCCTCTTCCAAAAAACCAGGATGGGAATAAGGCATAGGTAGCGAATGATAAGGCTTTGAACTTTATATCAAGTGGTCTATGAGATTCAAAATTAGCCAAATTTATGTGTTTTGAATCAACTAAAGAGATGTGGGACAAGATTAATAATGTCTAGGAAGGATATTACAAGGCAAATAAGGAAAAGTTTAAAACATTCAACATACAATTTGAAAGTATAAAAATGAATGATTAAGAAAATATTTCTACCTACTTCCTCTGAGTAGATAAAGTAGTTAACTTTCTCAAAGGGCTTGATGAAGATGTCAAAGAAAAGAGAATTGTCCAAATGGTTTTGATATCTCTTCTAGATCATTTTAATGCTAAATTTTTGGACATAGAAGGATTAAAATATTTTGAGACTTTATCAATGGATGAGCTTCATGGAATTCTCACATCATATGAGATCAGGTCAATAAATCCAACCCAAAAGGAATCTACATTCAAAACATTAGTCATGAAGAAAAGGAAACACTAGTGATTGCTTTAGCAATGAATCTCACATTGAAATGGTAAATATTGTCACAAGGATAAAGAAAGGACCTAATATTAAAGGTAAGTTACCTCCCATTTGTTTCAAATGTGTTAAAAGAGGACATTATGATGAAAATTTTCCTATTAAATATGACAATGATGATGAATAAGAACCTAATAAAAGGGTGTTCAAAAGGGTAGGCTTAAAAAAGAATAATTTTTTCTCCAAGCAAGATAATGATATCTCTAATAAATAAGATCTTAATGAAAAAAAGAAATAATATTAATGTCTTTCTCAAATGGGGCAGCAGAATCAGAAGAAGAGGAAAGGATAGAAAACATGGGTTAATTGGAAGCATAATTTATTAGTGCCTCAGAAAAAAATGATAGACTCATAAGGCAGAATGAGAAGTTAGCCAAAGGTATCATCTCTTTCAAAACTGAGAAAGAGAAAGCTAAGTGAGTAGAATTCTTGAGTAATAAAATAGAAGAAAAGGAAGAAATATGTGAAAAGCTAGAAGCTAAAGTAGTATCCGTGAAAAAAACTTGGACAAGCTCAACAAAAACTTGAAGAGCTCCCAAACTCTAGACACCATTCTAAACTATCAAAGGTCACCATATGAAAATTCCTTGCTTATTTATACAAGTGAATCATGTAGCTCATAAAAGGAAGATCATAGTACTCATTTGGAAGGAAAGCTTTCAAGCTTCATTAAAATTATTGCTAAAAAACCCAAAATTTTTGTCAACGTCCACTAAGGGTCTCCTCACAATCCTCATAGAAATCCAACGTGAAACATAGATTAACTAAGGAGTGATACTTCAAAGAGAAAACACTCCCTCAAAATAAATGACTCATCAAGGCAATCTTATACTAATAAGTATTAAACTATATTCTTTGGTCATTTCTTCTTATGTAAAAAATTTGGTCATCGGGAAAAATACCACAAAGCTTATAACACTAATCATCGATATCCAAATTTAATTTTGTTGACAATAAAAGAAAATACCATATTAAATTTCATAATTCTTTTGCTCCTCTTTCCAATTATAATACAAAATGTTACTGGTGCCACAACCTAGGTGAAGAAGCACAAAAATGCTTACTAAAGTCAAGAAAGTGATTCTGGAAAAGGAAAAATTAAGAATCTGCACCTGATAAATGTGGGTTGGTTATCTATGTTGAGAACAAGGAGAGCTAGTAGTTCGTTGACAGTGGATGCCCTAGGCACATGAAAGGAAACTAGAAGAAGTTCATCTCTTTAAGAAAATAGAAGAAAAGAAATATGACGTTTGGAGATAATGGGTATGCTAGAATTGTTTGAATAGGCACCATGAGTCTCAACAACAACAAGGGAAAAGCACATAATATGTTATATGTTAAAGGCCTTCAGCACAATCTTTGAGCATTAGCCAAATGTGTCGTCAAGGATACGATCTCATTTTCCATTCTAAAAATTGTGATATAAAGAGATCATCTTCAGAAAGTAAATAGGAATAGGGCTAAGAACAACAAATAATGTATACATTCTCAATGAAATCAAAGAAGAAAGATGTTACACGAGTTAATGAAATGAAAACTAGCTATGACATAAATTCTTGGCAGACTTAGGCTTTGATAACCTAGTGAAGATCAACAAAACACAAGTAGTAAGAGATATGCCCAAAATGTTAAAACCAACAAATGTTATATGTGTATCATGTTAAAATGGAAAACAAACTGGTACTACCTTCAAGTTAAAGGAATTTTCAACATGAATACCATTGGAAATTATCCACATATATTTATGGACCAATCATAAATCTGGAACTGTATGGAGAAAGGTAATTTATGTTATTCATAGATGATTATACTAGAATGATTTTGGTAGTTTTCCTTGAATATAAATCAAAAGAGCTATATTTTTTCCAAAAAAATCAAAGTATAAGTTGAAAGTGAAAGTGATTTGAAAATAAAGTGTTAAATATCAGACAAAGCAATGCTAGAACCCCACAACAAAATGCAGTGGTAGAAATAAAAAACATATCGGTATATGAGATAGCAAGAAAGATGTTGTTGGAAGCCAAGTTACCTAATAAATTTAGAAGCAGGAAGTTGAGGCAACAATATACATCATAATAGGGCACAAATTCAAGTAAATAGTGATAAGGATCCATAAAAACTATGGATACAAAAGGTTTGCTTCTGTGAAAAACTTAAGAATATTTGGAAGCAAATTCTTCATGACAATAAATCATAATCCAATAGTCAAGTTTAATTCCCAAGTAGACGAGGGAACTTTTCTTAGATACTCATTAAGAAGTAAGGCCTACAAATACTACAACAATCAACTTCACAAGGTAGTAGAAAGAATTGATGTAAAAATATACGAGGATCTACCCAAGAAAGGAGAAGATATGACAAATGAAGAAGACCATATTCTTGTATATCAAGATGAATTGTTGTAAAAGAATAACATGAATTAAAAGATCAAAAACAAGAACAAACACAAGCTCCAACCAAGATATCATTCAAGTTTGTAAAGACACATCATCTGAAAGACTAGATTATTGGAGATATGAATACATGAATACAAACATGAAGATGAATGAACATTACACCAAACAAAAGCAATATCACTTTTTTATCCCAAGTAGAACAAAATAATTTTACTCAAGCAAGGATCCACACTAGATAAATGCAATGGAAGAAGAGATGAACTAGAATGAAAAAATGGAGCCTGGGAACTTGTACCTCATAGAAAGGATAAAAATGTAATCGAAACCAAGTGGGTATTAAAAAAAAATGAATGAAGAAGGAAAAGTTATAAAATATAAGGAAATATTTGTGTGCAAAGGGTATACTCAAATTGAAGGAATTGAACTCAAAGAAACCTTTGATCTGGTTACCAGATTAGAGGCTAAAGAGAATGTTTTTTAAACCTTTGTATTTTAAAGGCTTAAAAATAAATTAGATGGATTAAAATTAGTCTTTCTAATGAAAACTTGTGAGATGATAAAAATAATATATCATAGGTTTTAAGTTAGAATAAATAATATTAATTTAAGTATTAAATTAATAATTATTAACTAGGAATAATAAGTATTAAATGGAGACTTTTAGAATTAGTATATTGTTGTAAAAGATATGACTCTACAAATGTGTCATATCTTAGGCTCTAATTTAGGAGAATTGTTAGTAAGTTGTTTGAATAGCTTTTATTGTAAATGGACACTTGTTATTTTACAAAATGATCCATAGTTAGAGGTAGTTAGGACATTGAGCTTATAAATAGCTCATTGCAAGAGTGTTTGGTTGTTCGGGTGTAAACTCTTGCAAAATTCCAGATGTAATTGTTTTTCCTGATTAATAAAATTATGTGTCTGAGGACAATTTTGCCATTAAACTTAAAGGAATAATTACACATTGATCAACCTGGAGGCTTTGACTTGTCAAAAAATAAAGACTATGTGTGCAGATTAATGAAGGCCATGTATGGATTAAAACATGCTTCAAGAGCTTAGGATGCAAAACTAGACCACTATCTTCAACAACAAGGGTTTAAGAGAGGAGTTGTAGGAAGCAACCTATACATGAAAGTGGATAAAGAAAACCCACTTATCATACTTTTTGTTAGGTCCCTATAATACTAGTGGAGCACCAAAATTGTTATTATTGTGCCTCAT